>BOPN01004831.1:27500-35000 GCA_017312705.2 Penaeus japonicus
TAATAATGATATAAACGTTAACGTTAACAATAAAAAGAAAATCATTATCACCATACAGTAGCTTATTACGTGTCACACAGTGCCAAGATAGATCAATAAGGGTCAAACTCTCAGTTTACAAGCAGTTGCGTAGAAGAGGAAGAAGAAAGAAAGAAAGAAAGAAAAAAAAAAAACGTACCTGATACAGAGTAAAGTTATTATCCTTATCCTCATTATTAATTTATATTCATATTTCCATTACCATCATTTGTTCATAATATCAATATGATAATCATCATCATCACCATCGTTATCATTATAATGATTATCATCAACATTATCTTGATCATTTTTATAATTACTATCATCATCATCATCATCATTATCATCACTATTATCATCATCATCTTTGTCATCATTATCATCACTATGATCATCATCATCTTTGTCATCATTATCATCACTATTATCATCATCATCTTTGTCATCATTATCATCATCACTATAATTATTAGGCGTCAAACTCTCAGTTTACAAGCAGCTGCGTAGAAAACAACAACAACAACAACAAAACGTACCTGATACAGAGTGAAAAAGGCCCTGCAGAGAGCTGGCCAAACGCTGGCTTTTCGACACATTTCGGCCATGGCTGAGATGGCACAGCACGCTATCAGGTAGAACAGCATCATGTGGACCTGGAAATGGAGGTGTTATTTCGGTAGTTTTTTTTTTATGTGTATAGAACTAGTTTAGTATTTTTTAAATGTATTTGTAGCTGTACGTACTTTTATTTTTCCCCGTAAGGATGTATACTATAAATTAATATAATACCTGCTTGTGTTCAGGCCGTATTTAAATGGATATAGTCCTCAATGGTACTATCAGGAAATATTTTTCTTATAACTGTAATTCTTAAATTCTATTTCACAATCTCATTTACATGAATTTACCCCCCCCCTCTCTCTTTCTATCTCTGTCTCTCTCTCACTCCCCCCCCCTTCTCTCTCTCTCTCCTTGTCTCAGTCTCTATCTATATCTCTATATATCTCTATCTCTCATTCAAACCCACCCTCCTATCCACCCACCCACCCATTCACCCTCACCTTCCCTCACCCTCCTACCCTCCTACCCACCCACCCACCTAAACCAACCCTTTCCCTTCACCCACCCACCCACCCCCCTCACCACCCTCCTACCCTCCTACCCACCCACCCACCCACCCAAACCAACCCTTTCCCTTCACCCACCCACCGACCTCCCCCCACCTACCCACCCCCCTCCCCCCTCACCACCCTCCTACCCACCCCCCTCCCCCCTCACCCACCCTCACTCACCTGTATATCCATATGCGTGCGTCCATGAAGATGATAGAAGAACAGGGTTCCCTCTGCCAGAAAAGCCAGCACGGCAGACGCATAATCGACATCAGGTGGCAGTGGCAGACGGTAGCGTGTGGCCACATCCATCACTCCATTGAGACCGAAGAAGAAATACATCGTCATGTGCTGAGCGTTGCCGAGATGAGTGAATTTGCCGTTCTTAAACGCGGTCACGAACTCTCCTGTGGCGGGCAGATATTTCATGATTAGTTTTTGTAACTTTTGTGATTGTTAGTTTTGTAATCGTCATCATCAGCATCGTTGTTATTATTGTTGCTATTATTGTTGTTATTGTTATGATTTTTACTCTTAATATCATTGTCATTATAGTCTTTATCATTATTATTATTATTATTATAATCATTATAATTATCATTATCATCATCATAACAGTAATAATCATCATGATAACAATCATAATCATAATCGTAATAATCATATGATAACCATAACAAGTATAATCATGCAGCTTAATAGACAAGAAATACAAATTACCAGTCCTACACATATGCAAAATCCATTAGATAAGCCTGTAGCTGTCTTATTGATTAACTCTATTCACTTAATCCACAAGTTCCTACAAAAAAAAAAAAAAAAAAAAAAAAAAAAAAAAAAAAAAAAAAAAAAAAAAAAATCAAACGGGACACCCTTGTTTTTATTTATTTATTTATTTATCTTTTTTTTTCACACGGGACCCAGAGATCCGTCATGCATGGGTGTTATCAGCTGAGAGCAGGAATTTGGATGTCAGAGAGCGCGGGAAAAAAGTGTTTGAGAGATAACATGAGTTCGTATGACAACTCATGTTGCTGTTTTTTGTTCTGTCTATTTGTTGTGTTTAACGTCTTTTAAGGTATTTGTTTCTATATATTTCGTTTCTTATAGTTCAAGCATTTTATTTGTTTGTGAGCATGGACTGTTTGTCTTTCTACGTATCAAATGGAACTTATTTATATAAAAGTGATTGGAAACTTCGACTGGGATGTCGACTCAATGCTTGTATCTTCCCAGGATGTGTACCCCCCTCCCCCCTCCCCCTCTCTATCTTTCTCTTTCTCTTTCTCTTTCTCTCGCTCTCTCTCTCTCTCTCTCTCTCTCTCTCTCTCTCTCTCTCTCTCTCTCTCTCTCTCTCTCTCTCTCTCTCTCTCTCTCTCTCTCTCTCTCTCTCTCTCTCTCTCTCTCTCTCTCTCTCTCTTACTTTTTCTAAGAATAATTAATATCATTCGTTAATATAATTTTGTTATCATTATCATTATGATTATCATCATCATCAATATCATTATCATCACTTTTATCATTATAATGATTATTACTATAATTATCATTACTATTAATATCATTAGAATTATTATCATTATCATCATCATTATTGATTTATATCCTTATTTCTGTTATTATGATTCGTTCATAATATCATTATGATGATTATCATTATCACCTTCGTTATCATTATTATGATTATCATCAACATTATCTTAATCACTACTATAATCACTATTATCATCATCATCATCTTTGTCATCATTATCATCATTATAATCATCATTACTATAATTTTTCCTATCTTTATCATTATCATTATGATCATCAATATCACTGGAACGACTTTTATTATCGCTATCATTATTATCATTTTTATTTCATTGTTATCTTTGCTAATCTTTTAATTGATATTTTTTATTATTATCACTATAACTATTACTACTCTTATTATATTCTTTCTTCATTAATATTATTACTGTTATCATTTTTATGATTATCATTATTACTATTATTTCATTTCCTATTTTTATGTTTAATTAGCTATAATTATTATTGTTGCTACTTTTATCATTGTTATCGTCAGTATCATTATTATAAATTTAGTTGTTACTTTCATCATCATCATCATCATTGTTGTTGTGGTCATAATAATAATTATTTTCATCACTATCAATATTGTCAATTTATATATTGTTGCAATTATGGTAATCAATACCATTGTTCTGCTTCGTAGTTTGTGTATCATTACATCAGTAATTAACACTAATTATATTGTCAATATCAGTTGCTTTACTGTCATTATTACTTTTATTATTCATATTCTCCCTATCGTTACATGTAATTGCAGTAACAGTTGTATTATCATTATGAACAGTTGCAATATTTGTGTTGTTTAATTATCATCGGTATTAATATCATCATTTTTTTTATCGATAACATTCTCCTGTTTCTTACTATTCATCGTGATAAAAAGAAAAAAAATCTGTGGCACAATTCATGTATCACAATAGCTGACGTTCAGATAATATATATTTTTCTTTTTATCACTATGTTCCTATTTTTCAGTTGTTTTTTATTTCAATAATACCATTGGTGATAATAGCTCCATGTCAACGCCATTTTCAGTGTCATCATTAGAGAGAAATAAAAATCGTTTACTTATCATGTACAGATTTAATAACTTTTTAAATTTTCGTGTAAACGGCTTACCCTGTAGAATGTTAATTAATGATAAGCGTGTAGATTGTATTAAGTATAAATAAACCCTTATGTAATTGCTTATAACTCACCCTGTACCAGTTAATATTTTGCACAAAAAACGTACACTCCACGAACCTGTAATGCCTATAGCTGTCACCACAACCTTTAGAATTCCTTCGATGGGTATTTTCGGGCAACAGCGTGACCCAAACGTGGATGTGCTTCTGTACCTTCTCCTCCAGTTTTTCCCTCCACCTCCTCCTCCGCTGCCACCTCCTCGCAAGGAAAGGAAGTACCTGAAGAATATGTTGTAGGCCCACCACACGCCAAATACCAAGAAGAGAGAACCTGGTAGAAGGTGCCCTTGGAAACTACCCATTTTGACTTTTCCTCTTTTCCTTAATTTAGTTCCTCTTGTTTTTCTTTTTCTTTTCTCTTTTTTTTTTAGTCTTCTTGCTATATGTGAAATACTTCAGTTGTCTCTCCTCTTTTTTCTCCTTTTAGCTGTCTCGCTTTCGCCTTCTCTCTCTCTCTCTCTCTCTCTCTCTCTCTCGTTTTCAAAATTTTAGTTTCACCAACGAGACAAAACAAATGACACAGTACATGCCACGGAGGAGGAACTAAGACTGCTCTCCCAGTTTATCTCTACTTATCAGCGAAACTTGATAACCGAACTAAGAGGGCGTGGCTTAAGGGCGAGTCCGTGATAAGGGGTCTTCAAGTTCCGGTCTACTCCCTCCCTAGACACTGCCCCTCTCACTCCCCCATCTGCCTCCTCTCCCTGACAATCTCATCCTGCAGGTTGCAAGGTGGATAGACCCCCCCCCCTCCCGTCACTCCTCCTCTGAAAGATATTACAACGCTTTATGTCTTTATTGGAAATGATTAATTTAGTAAATACAATGTCCTAAGTGGAAAGTGCACAATTATATATGTCTATGGACGTCTATTTTCATCAGGATTGTTCTTCTGGAGACAGGATATCAAGGCCCACAATGCCGGATGGCTGTGGTCGACCATGTACAGAAAACAGTGGGTCCAGGACTCACACATGGTACCGCACACCCAAAGGATGTAGATAATGCGTGATGAAAGAGGGGGAAAAAGGGAAAAAAAAACAGGAAAACACGCCCTGAGGAAGCAAGAAAACGAGAGTCCTCAGTCTGTTCCTTTGTTTTCTTGTTTTTTTCCTTCGATGTCTTGTTTACAGTTGTTTGTCCAGCTGGTGTCACACAGGGAAGTCTCATGAAAGTTTGACGAATATTCCGCTTCGATGCTGGCTGGCGGGGGTAGGGTGAGGTTGAGTACCATAGTGTGCATGTGATTCTAACGTTTTATTCCTGTTCATTTTTTATCATTAGCTTTAGATTATTCATCCCCTGTATACATCCTAGTGCACACACACACACACACACACGAACACAAACCCACACACAGACATACACAGGCAGACACATTCACACACACACACACAAACACACACATACACACACCCTCTCTCTGACACTTTTCCTGATCACACAAACCACACCTATTCTTTTCACTCGTGAATTATGTCTCTTATTCTGTTCCCCTTTTTTCTTTTTTCTTTTTTTTATTTCCTGTTTTTGGTTTCCATGCGTGGCTCAGGTTTGGGTTATTGTCCAAAGACCCTTGAATTATATGAGACATGGTCATGATTTGTGTGTGTGAGTGCAAGTGTGTGTGTGTGTGTGTGTGTGTGTGTGTGTGATTTTGAATGTAAATATGTGTGCGTGTGTGTGTGATTTTGAATGTGAATGTGTGTGTGGTTTAAATGTAAATATGTGTGTGTGCTTTTGAATGTGAATGTGTGTGTGTGTGGTTTTGAATGTAAATGTGCGAGCGTGCGTGCGTGTATGTGTGTGTGTGTATGTTTGTGTGTGTGTGTGTGTGTGTGGTTTTGAATGTAAATATGTGTGCGTGTGTGTGTGTGTGTGTGTGTGTGTGTGTGTGTGTGTGTGTGTTTGTGTGAATGTGAGTATATGTGCGTGTGTGAGTAGAGTTTTTCTCAATAGGCGAAGAGAATATCGGTAAATCAGCCTCTTATTGAGAAATGGCTTCCTTCCCTCCCCTATTGAATACAAGTTGCGTATCTCATCGCTGACAGTTTTTTGTTTATACCAGTTGCAATATATTGGCCTTTGCTGTCACCGCTTTTAGGCAATATATATGATATTTGTAGTAGAGACTAGTCACCTAAATTACCCTTCCCATTCAAAAAAAGAAAAGGAAAATATTCACTTTATATGTTTTTCAGTATGGCAAATTATGATTATCGTTATTAATTTTTCCATTTTATATTTCAATTACGTATCATATGTTAATAAGTGATCGGCCCCGAAACGGCTAAACGCGAAAGAAGACCACGTGATTAATTAAAACTAACTTCATTTAAACTAATTTCGGCAGTTAGTCGTTGCAAAACCATTTAGGATACTGACATAATTAATCAAATCTATTATGTTCTTATGTTTGCTTATGGCTGCCCTTATCTGACTTTACGAGAATTTACGTAAATAATTATTTTTTAGTCTTTGGCAAGGATGAAGGAGAAAAGGGGAGGGGGGAGGGTTATATAGGTAATATAGGCACCTCAATTATATGTTTATCTGGAAAACAAATAAAGAAACTTGTAAACATGTATATGAGTTTCGAATCCTCTACACAACGCTGGTTCGTTTGTTTCCTTTATTGTATTTTCTTGATCCCTGAAGTGCAAATATTAGGATTGAAAAAGTCTACTTTCTTTATATTATAAGATACGAAAGTCTTTTAATCTTATTTTGTTTTTGCATTTTTTATAAAAGGGATTGCAATATAGTATTTTTAAATACTGTTATATAGTAACTGCACCATTATTTTTTGTGTATAAATTTCTTTGCACTTTTTAAAACCGTTATCCTTGCATTGTTAACGCCTATAAAGTTAAGGTAATGGTATACCGTAAAATGTTGAATGGTAATGGTTATAGTTAATGTGTAATATTTTGTAACAAAAGGTTTTATTTTTTTAAACCGAATATTCAATCATCTTTTAAAACAGAAAATGGTTCGAATTAAGGGGTAACCGCGTTATTATCCTTTGAGAAGGGATACGAAATTGTCATATGTTTAATATAGAGTTTTTGTGATTTATAATATTTCAGGAAAAAGACAATTAAATGCAGTTCCCCCAAATTAAGTTTATGGTAATACTAACCTTACGTCTTCATAGTGATTTAAACATGCTTTTGCTGTGTATGGTGTTCGTGTCCTTAATAATTACCATATAATGATCGTAAATACGATGGCCTCTACAGAAAAGACAATGCCATTTCAAAATTTGTCCTTTAACATGTCTAAATATGTAAATATGACTAATAGGTCAAAAGTGTGTTTGTTTATGGCCTCATTCGCGTAAATACAAAATTCAATCGAAGGAAAAAAAAAGAGGATTCTAAAAAGAAAAACAAACAAACAAACAAGCAAACAAAGAAAGGAAAGAAAGAAAAGAAGAAGAAAAAGAAAAAAAAGGATCCTGGAAACTCAACTCTAACAACCCCCCTCCCCCCACCTTCACCTCCACCCCCCCCTACCCCACCTCGCATCCTCAAGGCCCCCCCCCCTCCCTCCTATCCTCAAGGCCCCCCTTCCCCCACCTCCACCCACCCCACCTCCAC
>BOPN01004831.1:72500-80000 GCA_017312705.2 Penaeus japonicus
TTTTTATATATATTTTTTGTTTCTATTGTTTCCTTGGCTCGTTTATTCTTCTTCCTCGTTCTTATTTATTTCTATTTTCATTTTTTTTCTCTTGCCCTCACCCTCCCTCTTCTTTCTTTTGCATACAGAAACACACACACACACACACACACACACACGCACGCCATGATAATATTACTAATGATGAAGATGATTATAATAATAACAACTATAATGATGATTATGTTAACAATATAGTGATGATGATAATGATAACGATAACAGATATACAATAAGGATATTGATAATGAAAGTAATGATAGAAAATAATGATAACCAAGTACTAAGCTAGAACCAATACAAGTATGCAATATATAATGTTAAAATCTATATTGTTTATGCAACCCAATTTTATCGCAACATAACAAGCATTGGAAAAAAACAGTCAGAGTTTCACCTGCTTGTTCCACCAATGTCAGAATCTTTCTCCTTCCATTTCTGGCAAGAGGAAAAGAGTCTCTGCAAACATCTGTGGTACGTATCTTCATCTGTTGCAGAAGTTGCCAAACTGTAGTCAATAACGGGCCCCTTACAGCTTTGCAACACAAACCGCATACCTTTTGTGTTCTTTGCTGTTATTTCTGTCTAGACTTATAAAGTAATAAACAACACTGTTACTGATAACATTGCACCTTACAAAATGAAAAAGAAAAGAAGAGATCCTAAAATGAAATAAATAAATCCGAGAAAAATAATAAATACTAAGAGCAAGTTGTAGATTGCAAACCTCTGATCTAGCCTGACAGGACTTCATCCTTCCGATGAACATGCACGGATGTTGCAATAGCGTAAATCCCACTGTATTGCAAGTGGCGCCTAATCGTTCTTTCATGTCAGTTCTCTGCAACATAGGATGGAAGAAAGATCGTGCTTGGGACTGTGCTCTTATTACGCTGCAGTGTCGGGCCGAGCGAGGATCTTGACGACTAATGTACTTGTGTGCGTTTGTGTGTAAAATTAATCCATTACGTACATGAATACGAATATATGAAAAAACATACATGTTTGACTTGTATATGTGACAAATAATGGGAGTTATTGCGTCATTGTTTAGATGTGAACTGGTGAGGGTAAAGACCTACGATGTCGTGATATAACTACGCTATATAATTAGCCACTAAGCTGACGGTGAGCTTCTTTATGATGTAGATAAGCTTTGTGTTTGTGCATCTTTAATTCGTATATTTTTTAGCCCGACTGGTGATAGGATCTGGCCCCCCATGATCTCAGGTGATTTTAGATAATTAATAAATATAATATAAAAGATATAATATAATTAAAAGTAAAAAAAAAAAGAAAAAATACATATAAAAAATATTATAAAGATATAATATTTGAAAAAAAAAAAATATATATGATTTCAAATAAGATTATATATTAACAAAATAACAATAGTAAAGAGGATTTTCAAATATAATAAAAAAGAAGAAGAAAAAAGCGACTGGATTCTCTTGCACCACAGGAGAGCATCACAGAGGTAAGCTCATGGCTCGAGAAGACCGTGCAAAGGTGTCTGTCTTCTATCCTGCACGTGATGCGTGTGTATACATCCTACAAGGTACACAGAAAGAACCGGAAGGACTATATAAAGAACATCCGAACGGCGCTTCACTGCCTGTACGGTGGTCATACAAGATCTACCGAGCTACAGGAACAACCATACAGAAACAGCCATACATTCAAGAACCGTTTTGCGAATATAGAAATCTGAACGCGGCTGCCTCTGTCCTAACACTCCAGCTTGAACGTCGTACCATATGCACCTTCCCCGGGGCTCGAACGGGGCAATAAAGTGCACATAGGAACTCACTGATGGCGGGGTGGCTTGCTCTCGCCACTTCCCGTGATGGAAAGGCGTCGTCATAAATGCTGAGTTGCGAGGCCGAAGGACACTCTCCGCAGAGTGAATTTCTCCCATGTATATATATATATATATAATATATATATATATATATATATATATATATATATATATATATATATATATATATATATATATATATATATATATATATATATATATATATATATATATATATATATATATGTATATATATATATATATATATATATATATATATATATATATATATATATAAATATATATATATATATATATATATATATATATATATATATATATATATATATATATAATATATATAAAGAGATGGAGTGAGAGTGAGAATGAGAGTGAGAGAGAGAGAGACATTCACACACACACACACACAAACACGCACACACAACCATGAACATTCAACAAATGTAACATTTTTACATTGGAAAAATATTATAGATATGTAGTTAGAGTTGCTAAGATTTGTCTCTACTTTTTTACACTAATTAGTATGATAATTAATTAATTTTCTATATGCGGAAATAAGAGAGTGAGAGAAAAAAAAACGAATTGAAGTTATAAATTCTGTTAAACATATCAACAAAGTTAAAAAGAGAACAACAACAACAACAACAACAACAACAAAAACAGTAAAATATTTTCAAAAAACGTTAAAAAGGTAACATAGTAACATCAATACCACAATTACAACCACAATAACAATGGCAATAATAAAAAAATATATATAGCATGATCTAACATAATAATCTAGCTAAATGCTCATAAAATGTTCGCTGAAAATCCGTTCAAAACTCAATAACTCTGCAATATCCGGTGCAAGAACTGTAAACAATGTCAACATAATTGAATCATGCAACTTCATAGACCATAAGCCCCCCTTTTACATGAGAGTGAAAAGGAAAAATCCTACTCTTTTAATTGATGATAGCAAACAACCTCAGTAATGATGAGTATAATGATAATAGAGGCAATACTAATGATAATCATAATAGTAATAAAAATCATGATGACAACAGTAGCATCATTACTACCACCATGAAATGCTATACCAACATACATAATTATCATTCATTCTTAGCATTCTAGCCAACACTCACGTCAGTTACTTCATTGTATTAAATATCCATAAATCTTTCATAAGAAAATGACTCCATTTTCTATCCATTTGCAAGCTTTCATTATTGTTCTTACCAATGTAGAATGAGGGTGAATTACTCCACAAAACAAGAGACATTATTTATTTATATTCTTAAAGATCCTTAAAAATCACCAAGATATGAATCGAAGCACGACAATCACACGTCTTGCACTGTTGCATTCACACGTCTTACACTGTTGCTCATTTCACTTTGGCAACTCTCACTCAGTCACTCTTATTCACTTCCTTTTATTCTCTTCTCTCTCCTCAATTCTCCGTGTCCCTCTCCTTCCTATCTTTCTATCGTTTTTTATTCCCTCTCTTCGGGTTCTCCCCATTTTTCGCATGTATATTAACGAGAAACAGTAGGGATAGTAAAAAACATACATACGGCATCAAAGAATGAAATATACAGAAAACCGCAAAGTAGATTCATGTATCTATAATTATATCTATAATCACACACACACACACATACACAAACATACACACACACACACATACACAAACACACACACACATACACACTCACAAATACACATATAATAAAAAAAAGTCTATCCACCTGTATCTATCTCTATATCCATATACCTGTTTATAAACATTCATGACATCGCAAAAACTAGATCCTCTTTTCCATGAAACAATGCAAAGAGACACGACTCTCCATTCTTCTGAATTATGTAACGATTAACGAATATCTAATGATATACAAACAAAAGGAAGGTGATTTTCAAAGAATTGTATTATGAATGTTATGAATTATTAGATCATTTGAAAAAATGACTTTGGTTGTTGTTTATGTATGTGAGGAATAGGTGGATAAGGTAACATTAACTTGGCTGTAAATCTAAGCGTGTTTCTAATTTCATTTCTACGTTCATAGGCTTAAATAATAGGACACTATCATTGCAATCTGGCTTAATAGCAGATGATTGCTGACGCACAATTATTTTCAACTAGAGAGAGATTGCTAGCGTTGATAATTCTCATATGCATTATTGATTTTACAATTTTTTACGTTTTTTAGTTGATATTATGCAAAATTAAATTACAGATGACTGCAAGATAAAATGGTAAATCGCTTTAATAGCTTATGGCATTTGAATACGTGAGATAAATTAATGTAAGTAATACCATCACATGCCAAAAGTACAGACGGAATAGAACGAACTCTGTGAATGATATATTGAGAAAGGAAGGACCACGATCTATATATATTAATATTTACATTCATAGTCCCTTAAGTCTGAGAACTACGCAATGCCAAACAAATACGTAAATAAATTATTTTACTACACACGATATTACATCAGCGTTTTATTTTATTTCATTTTTTATACTATTTACACAAAACGAAATCAATTATTTTCTAGAAAAAAAACAACAACAACAACAATAGATACACAAATGAACAAAAAGCATAAATACGAAAACGAAAAACACAAAAAACAAAAGCAGATCTGAAAAAGGATCTGAAATCAAATCGGATTCCCTTTTTTTCCCTCGAACAATGATGCCGAAATCAATCAGATTTTTCCTCGTAAAGCGTCCATTAAAAGTGTATAAATCGGCCTGATTCTCAACGGAAAAATCGGAGGAAATATGATCAGAAAATAATGGCTGGGTGATAGCGCAGAGACAGTGATAAATAGGACAAGGGAGAAGAGATAGATGGAGAGAGCTAAGTAAGCGAAATAGTGATGGAGTGGTGTGGACGAGAGCGAAGAAGAAGGATGAAAAAAAAAAAAAAACGGAGAGAAAGAGAGAAAGAAAGAAAGAAAGAGGAAGAAGAAGGAACTGGGAAGAGAGCACAGGAAAATGTCTTCGTGTAACAGAGAGATCTTTCGAGATCTTGGAAATTCGACCAAATGTTAAGAGAAAATATAATTAAGAGAAGCAACGTAGTAAAAGGTAAATACGACAAAACATAATTAAACTTCATAGTGTCCAAAGTTCATCAGGTCTACTATACCGTTAAACACACACACATACAACACACAAACTCACAAACACACACAGACAAACAAACACACACATAAACACACACAGACACACACACACACACAGACAAACAAACACACACACAAACACACACAGATACACAAACACACACACACACACACACACAGAAACACACAAACACACACAGACAAACACACGCACACACACAAAAACACAGACAACCACACACAAAACATGCAACAAAAGTTTGCAATAACTTCGTTCCCCAGATTCCTCCTCCAATAAACCGAACACAAAAAAGAGAACTCTCAGCTGCGTTCACAAAAGGAGAACTCTCAGTCGCGTTCACAACTGTCTCGTCTTCAGCCAAAGTGTCTGTAGTGATTGAACAAAAGTTACTGAATGTTTTGTCAACGTCTATTTCTGTAGCATTTCCACACTCCCTTCTTTTGTATTAGTAATATCTGATATCAGTAAGGGCATTATTATTATTATCACTCTCGTTAATATTGTTTGCATTATTATTTATTTTAGCAATATTATCACTATCGTTATCATTAATGATGGTATCATTATTATCATCATTGTTGCTGTTGTTACTTTTATAATGAAGATGATTATTATCATTATCATTATCGTCTTCTTCATTATTATTATAATCTTTAATTATCATAATCATCTTTTTATCTAATTGTCATCATTTTTATAATCATCATCATCATTATAATGATTATAATTTTTGTTATTGTCATCATTTTTATAAGTATTATCATCATCATCATTATCTTTATTAATGTTATCATCTTTATCATCACTATTATCATTAGAAGTATCATTAATTCTATCATAATTATTAGCAGTAATGCCTCTGTCAACTTTCGTCTTTGTGAGTTCTAGTTTAAGAATGTTTTGGATTAATGATAGCAATTATATTGTGACATTCAGGGAAGTTTAAGTTTGATAAACAATTCAAGCTGTGGTCTCAAATGTCGAATTTATCAGGATATGATAATGGTAGAGTACATTCTATCATATTAAAGTTATTCTATTATATATCAGTTGAAGTATCTCATGGTTGATAGATATTCGTAATAGCTATGATGATATTTCAGTACATCAAGCAAGAAAGTATCTCTAAGCAATAGTGATCAAACATTAGCCGAAAAAAATAGAAGCAATTTACCCACATTTTCCAAAATCTCACTTTACAAAACAAACAACAAAGCACGAGGGCCTCCTATCCTACGCAACCAGCCTATTTTCAACCTCCACACAAAAGCACACGATATTAGCGTACTCAAGCCAAGATCCTCTGCGATTTGCAAGTCACCTATTACTGCAACACTCTACATCTTAACATCAAAGGGACCTGCGGCGCCTTTGAAACCAGAGTAAGTTTCCCCTTCGTGATCAGCAGGTTATTGGTGCCTTTGAACCACAGAGAACTATATAGCTGCGATGCGCGGAGACTGCCGGTTGTGTGTGGCGTACGGGAACATCAGTTTATGCGCACACACATACACACACATACAAACATACACAAACACAGACACACGCACACACGCACACACATTCAAACACACAAACACACACACACATTCAAACACACACAAACACATATTCAAACACACACACACACACACTCAAACACACACAAACAGAAGCAAAAGGACAGCCAAAAACTAACGTAGCTAAGAACAAACAAACACTAACCTATACACACACACAAACAAAGACGCAAACACAAACACCATGCATATAAGAAAAGGAAAAACAAAGAAAGTTCATTAAAATCAAAACAACAAGACTAGGAAAAAAAAAAAAAAAAAAAAAAACGTGATAACTGTGGCCAATAGGGAATCGACATGCAACAGGCTACCATCAAGACACTCGTTCAGAACCTATATTGCACAAAAACTTGCTAGGGAAAGTAATGTGTAACTTTTTAAATGAAAAAATAATCCTATTTACATACAGAATGAAACACGAGATAGACAGATATGGTGAGGGAGAGAGAGAGAGAGAGAGAGAGAGAGAGAGAGAGAGAGAGAGAGAGAGAGAGAGAGAGAGAGAGAGAGAGAGAGAGAGAGAGAGAAAGAGAGAGAGAAGAGAGAGAGAAGGAGAAAGAGAGAAAGAGAGAGAAAAAAAAAGATGAAGAGAAAGAGAGAAAGAGAGAGAGAGAAAGAGAGATAGATAGATAGAGAGAGAGAGAGTGAAAGCTATTTTCCGAGATCCATGCATAACGAGACAATATCAACCTCTTCCAGGTCATCATCATCAAAAAGAAAAGAAAGAAAGAAAAAAAAACGAAAAAAAAAAAAATCAACCATATCTCTCTCCCCTTTGAATATACCTTATTCGAGGGATAAGACAGCTCTATTAAATAAGGCGTTGGTGGAGGTGCAGTATAGCCAAGGCAAAGGAGCTTGCATGACGGAAGGCTATTGCAACAGCAGACTCTATACTTCCCGTGTCAAAGATAAGAAACTTTACAAGGCTT
>BOPN01004831.1:82500-87500 GCA_017312705.2 Penaeus japonicus
GAGAAAGAAAGAAAGAGAGAGAAAATCGCCTGTGACTCCGCAGTGGCTTGACAGTGTCATGGCCACGAAGGATCTTTGGTCAATGGCTTTGCAACATCTTGTCTTCGCGAGCAATATGAGAAGGATTCAGGAGTCCTTTGATGCGAGGCACGAGCTGGTGAAGGGTCTGTCACAGAGGACTGGTTTGCGTGCATACATGGATATATGCATATGCAAATATGTCAAATTATAGTACATGCATGCATAGATGCATATGTGAGTCTATGCATTTATGTATGTACAGTTTGTTTGTGAATGCTTGCGTAAGTATAACTACATGAATATGTGTGTGTGTATTTATATGTATATATGTATGTATGTGCATAACGATGCAGATAGTTGAACAGATATGAATGTGTCTGTGACTGTATAGATATGTGTACATACGTAAGTTTTAGACTAAATAGCAACCTTGAAAAAATGAATGGATATCTCTCGATATTCATGTGTTTTTGAAGACCATACTTACGTTTTTAATTTCAAGACATAAGGAATTATAAATCTTGAATCTTTTGTATTACCCTGGATAAATATTCTTCTTAAGATCTAACCCTAACGTGAAGTATTACCTTTTTTTCCACGAAGCAAAACGTAAGATTCAGGTTTGCAGAAGTTAAAATGTGAAAGGACAATTTTTATATACATCGGGACCCTTACTTTAGTCTTGGAGAATCCGAGGCGAGGAATAAGTGTGTGTGTGTGTGTGTGTGCGTGTGTGGATAACAGACACACACTGGTTGGAACTTTACTTCCTATACACTTTATCATGTTCTGTTTGTCTGTACTTTTATTCAGTTTACAGCTATTTATCTATTTTATGTTGTAGGCTTCTGTTTCTATTCTGAACATTATGGAATAAATTTGTCAGAAATGTGTATCTAACAGACCTTATTGAATAGCACTCTGACTATATATCGCTTGACTCACGTTGTAGAGAAGAGATTAAGTAAAGAGATGTTTGTATTCCAGAATAACAGAGGGTTGTAAGTGTGTGTGTGTGTGTGTGTGTGTGTGCGTGCATATTTTTACCTCCGCTCATGTCTATTCTACAAACATCATATATACATTATCATCAAACTAAAAAATAACAAACAATCTCATACATGCCCTTACTAAACCGTCTCGACCATCTTTCGGAAATAAAAATGATTTCAGGAAGACTATTAATTCAATAATCCATTAATAGAAATATTTCACTTTAGCCTCGTGAACCCGTGGGACAAATAGCCTGTGATTCCAGCCATGGCATTTTAGATTTCTCCGTTCACCTATAGTCGGTGCAATTGCAAAGGGAATGCCAGTTTACGATCTCTGTTGCACACGCAAGCATATGCAACATCATTCGATTCACTGAACTTTACAAGAGCGCTCACCCGAAACGACATATATATATATATATATATATATATATATATATATATATATATATATATATATCTTTTTTTATGTAATGTTTCAAAGGATATCTGCCATATGTATTTTTCGTGAATTATTGTGGGGTGAATGATGAAAATACTGAATTATGTGGCTACGTATTTTTTCTTATATTTTTTGGATGATTTCTCTGTCATTATCGCCAGTTATAGCTAAAAGGTTAATTACATACTAACATTTACCTATCTGTCTATCTATATCTATATCTATCTATCTATCTATACATATATATCATCATTACTCTATTCATAATAATAAGGGTGTTGATGACAATAATAATGATAATATGATGATGGTAGTGATGATGATAATGATAATAATAGAAACAATAATGATGATAATAATAATTCTAATAAAAACAATAACAATAATAGTAATGATAAAAGTAATAATAATAATGATAATAGTTTTAATGATGGTAGTAATGATAAAAATAACTATCTCAACATCATCTTTTACTAACAGATAATACATTTACTGTGTAATACACCCGCTTTGCCATTTCCCAATTCCCAATTTCCCCCTCCTCATGTGGACAAGGATAAAAAGTAAGCATTTTTTTTTCTTTAAGGATACATGCAAACACCATCTTATTCCCAAGATGAGATTCATATCTATATTCATACTCATCAATATAAGTATATATCCCCCCCAGGTTAGGAAAATATTACTCTAGTGTTATCAAATTCTCTCTATTGAATTACCCAACGTCCCCCGAATATAAGATAAATAGATAAACATTACTCCGAGTCAGCCAAAAACAAAAAAAAAACAAAAAAAGTATTTACACATTCATTTCCAAAATGGCATTTCTATCTCGTCCCTCCCGTGGCAAGTGTCATCTGAATCACAAGCGGTGAATGTTCTAATGCATTTTGGATTTCAGTCATCGAATACATTAATCCATTTGTTTATTTGCCCGGTAAGCAAAGCTACTCTCGGCAGATCGCAAAATCCTGTGGGTAAGTTGATGATGACAATGGCCGTGGTGGGCGTCGAATTGTAGTTTACTAAATAACTAGATAACCGTAGATTAATCTATGTGGAAAGAGAGAGAGAGAGGACGAGGGAGAGAGGGAGGGAGAGAGGGAGGGAGAGAGGGAGGGAGAGAGGGAGGGAGAGAGGGAGGGAGAGAGGGAGGGAGAGAGGGAGCGAGCGGGGAAGTAAGGAGTGGAGGAAGTGGAAGAGTGGGAGAGTAAGAGGGAGAGGGAGAAGGAGAGGGAGAGGGAGAGGAAGAGGGAGAGGGAGAAAGAGAGGGAATAGAAGGAGAAGAGGGAAAGAGAATGGGAAAGCGAAAGGGAAAGGGAAAGGGAAAGGGAAAGGGAAAGAGAGAGAAAGAGAAAGAGAGAGAGAGAGAGAGAGAGAGAGAGAGAGAGAGAGAGAGAGAGAGAGAGAGAGAGAGAGAGAGAGAGAGAGAGAGAGAGCGTAGTCAGGAATCAGGAGAGGGAGAGGAAGATAGAGAGGGAAAGATATCGAAACCGAGAGAAATCGAGATGATTTTTTTATAGTAATATCTAATCATCCTATCTTTTATATTTTTTTTATTTTTCTAACAAGGATATAACTCGATTTTTGGGAATTAAGGGAAATATAGGTTATTGAATAAATGCCTTAGAATAAACTGCGAAAAATGTGTAGACATTTCTATAAAAGATAAGTTGAAAAGAACTTATTAAAAAACAAATTTTGTCGAATGGCTATTTGATATAAAATAAGATTTTAGTCTCATACTTAACTGATAGGATATATATATATATATATATATATATATATATATATATATATATATATATATATATATATATTACATATGACTGAGCCTTTAGATTCGTGGACGTCTAACAACTTAAAAAGAAAGAAAGAAGAGAGAAAGAGAGAGAGAGAGAGAGAGACAGAGGGAGGGAGAGGGAGAGATAGAGAGAGAGAGAGAATGACGATGACGATTATCCTTCGTGTTAATATAATCGTTATTATACTCACAGTTATCATTATCATATCAATAATTAATGATACCACAGTCATAACCATCATATTCAACATCATTATTATTATGAATATCATTAACCATATAATCCTTACTGTTGTGCCCATCATTAATATCATTACTCAATAAGTTAGAAGAAGAAGAAAAAGAAGAAGAAGAAGAAGAAAATAAGAAGAAAGAAGGAAAAGGAGAAAAAGAAAAAGAAAAAGAAGGAAAAGGAGAAAGTTAAACTGATCGAGTTTTTGTTCATTTCTCTCCATCTTCTGATGTTTTCTAATCAATTCTGCACATTCACCGAACACATTACCTCTCCAGAACGACTTAAAAAAATTTGAGTTCAGGTCGACCTTAGTGCAAAGCATAATATTGATTGTGTTTCAGGTCGTCCAATCAGTGTGGAATAGCTTGTTCCTCCTGTTGCTTTTGGTTTCATTTGCAATCCGCTTTGGTCTTCCATTTTGTGCAAGATGAAAATGAAAGAAGTTAATTTTCCGATATATATCTGAATATATAGTATATCTATAACTCTATACCTGTTTTTATGTATGTATGTATTCACACACACACATATATTCATGTTTATGCATCCGTGTATATAATCACACAAAGTTAACCAAATATCACAAAATACAAACGAAACAAGAAACAGAAGGTTATCCAAACAGGTCCTTTCATTTCCACAAATAATTCAAAATGAAAGCAGTAAAAAGGCAACACACATCATCTAAATCTCAAAATGCAAGATGAGTATCCGTGAAATAGTCATAGTCTTGCAATCTTGCATAAAAATACTGTCCCACGGTCATTATCCCCCTCTCCTCCCTCCCCCCTCCCCCTTCCCTCCAACACACATGCCTTCATTTGAATATTCTCTGTTGACGACCTTCCAGCCAGCAACACGCTCCTGCAATTGTCCGCACTGACAAATTGCACTTTCAATAGCACACCCTTCTGTTGACACTGGCCGGCACAAAAAAAATGGATTTATGAATTTCGTTTATGCTCTTCTTATTGTTGTGGATGACTTTGCTATTATTACTTTTATTGATGTTTTAATATCATTATCATTAGTATTGTTGTCATTATTATCATTATCGTTATCATCATTAACATTGTCATTATTATCATCATTATTATTATCGTTATCATTATCATCATTAGCATTGACATTATTATCATTACTATTATCATAATTATAATTATCCTTATTATCAACATAACGGTAGTTATAGTAGTGGAAATAATAAAATTTTAAATGGTAATTATGCTAATGATGATTAAATCACATACCAGTTCTCCTTAGACGCACAGAATTACACTCAGTATTATTCATTATTATAATTGCATTATCATTTATTTATGAATTTCGTTTATGTTCTTACTGTTGTAGATAACATTGTTATTATTTTTATTGATATTCTAATACACAGTTGTTGTTGTTATTATTATTATTATTATTATTATTATTAATATTATTATCATCATTAAACTTAGTATTGTTAGTAGAAATATTCAAACTTTACACCTGGAATAGGTATAGTAC
>BOPN01004831.1:95000-100000 GCA_017312705.2 Penaeus japonicus
CAATATTAATAAATATTTACAGTTAATATTCAATATCAATAAATATTTACAGTTAATATTCAATATCAATAAATATTTACAGTTAATATTCAATATTAATAAATATTTACAGTTAATATTCAATATTAATAAATATTTACAGTTAATATTCAATATTAATAAATATTTACAGTTGGAACCAAGATCCGTAAAAAGTTAATAAGTGTCTATAATATATTGTTTGAATTATCTTGAAATGTAAAGAATTACGATTACAGAAGGATGCCCATGTTAAGTTATACGCACTATAAAAATTGTCAGTATTAACTAAAATAGACACAAATCTTCAACAGTGGAATAAATATTTACTCTCCTTCCTTCCGGCTTCTTCGTGAAATAAGATTTTTATTGAGAGAGAGAGAAAAAAATCTTTAGACCACAAAAAGAAATTTATGTCACCCATAAATTTCCTAACCGCCAACATGAACGGATTCTCTTGGTTGCAAAGGCGCCTAATTTTATATCTATCTTTATAATATTCACATAATTTCGGCGGGAACTTCCTTGTCGGATGCTTCACTAGTATAGCGGTTTCACATCACGTCACATCACGTCACGTCACATCACATCACATCACATCACGTCACGTCACGTCACGTCACGTCACGTCACGTCACGTCACATCACGTCACGTCACGTCACGTCACGTCACGTCACGTCACGTCACGTCACGTCACGTCACGTCACGTCACGTCACGTCACATCACATCACATCACTTCACGAACGAGAGCTACTTTATCAGCTGATTGACTCAGTGATTTGTTACTGAATGGGAGATGGTAGAGAGTTGTGGGGAAAAATTATGATAATGATGGTGATGGTAGTGGTGGTGATGATGATGATGATGATGGTGATGATGATGATGGTGGTGGTGGTGATGATGATGGTGGTGGTGGTGATGATGATGGTGGTGATGATGATGGTGATGAGGATGGTGATGGTGGTGATGATGATGGTGATGATGATGATGATGATGGTGATGAGGAAGAGGAATGGAGGAGGAGGAGGAGAGGAGGAGGAGGAGGAGGAGAAGGAGGGGAGGAGGAGGAGAAGGAGGAGAAGGGGAGGAGGAGGTAGAGGAGGAGGAGGAAGAGGAGAAGGAGGAGGAGCAGGAGGAGGAGGAGGAGGGGAGGAGATGGAGGAAGAAGAAGAAGAAAAAAAAAAGAGGAGAAAGATTAGGAAAACGAGGAGGAGAAGGAAAAAAGAGGAAGATGAGGAGGAGGAAGAAAAATAGGAGGAAGAAGAAAAAAAATGGGGGGAGGAGGAAGAGGAAAAGAATAAGAATAAAAAAAAGAGGAGGAAGAGGAGGAAAAGGAAGAGCGGGAAAAAAGAAGGAGGGAGAGGAGGAAGAGGAGGAGTAGGAGGCAGAGTAAGAGGAAGAAAAGAAGAAGGAGAAAGGGGAGAGGAGGAGAAGAAGAAGGAGAAGGAAAAGGAGGAGTAGTAGGAGGAAGAGAGACGGATTTGGAGGAGGAGGAGGAGGAGAAGATGAAGAAGCAGAAGAAGAAGAAAAAGAAGAAGAAGGAGGAAGAGAAAGAGGTCGACGTGGAGAAGGAGGAGGAGGAGGGAGAAGAGGAATAGGAAGAGAAAGAGAAAGAAGATTAGGAGGAAAAGGAGGAAGAGGAGAAAGAATATTAGGAGGAAAAGGAGGAAGAGGAGAAGGAAAATTCCCTTGATAAGACAATCTATTCCTAATCTTCGAGGAATGGCTAAACTATCTGTGAATCTATATATTAGAAAAAAAATGAGAATAATAATTACTGAGGAAAATCAGACTATTAATAGAAGAAAAGTTACGTTGTAAGGCAAAACAAACAAACAAACAAACAAACACAAAAAACAACAACAGAGATTTCATTTCATAAAAGATACCTTTTACTCCTTCCTATTTCGTAAGAAAAAGTGGACGGGTTACAGTCGTAAAATAGTGTTACTTTCCTGAATAGTTCTCAGATAGCTTTTCCGTCGCTGCTCAATGGTTTATCCTTTATCGAAAAAAATATTAGCTGATTCACCCTGTGCAGAGGTTGATAAATGATCTGGCTCCTTTGGTTATAGATATTGCTTATTTATTTTAATTTTCATTGGTATTGGTATTGTGCTCATTATCCTTGTTGTTTTTGTTATTTTAGTGTTCACTGTTATTAAATCAGAAGGGTGTGTGGTGTGTACTTGTTTTAGGTGGTGTTATAAGAGTTGATTATGGTGTAATTATCTTTATCATTATTAGTATCATTATCATCTTTACGAAAATTGTTATAATCATCATCATCTTCACCATACTCATTATCACCATTAATAATGTTATCATCATTACCATTATTATCATTAATATTGATATCATAATTTATATCCTTATCATTGTCATCATTATCATTTATTGATTATCTATTATCATTGTTATGGATACTGTTATTACAATATTTTTTGCTAATGATACTGGCACTATAGCAATTGTATGACTAAACATCTCTCTATATATTTTTTACTATTTTTCTCGGTCTCCACCGTCATAAGATATATAAAATCATAGCGTCTGCCACCAGCCATTTAATATGTACAATTTTTTTCTTCAGGCTAATCACATGTACGATGTACGATACAATCCTTGCATAAGAATAGTGATGATTTAATTAAACAGTAGTCCTAATACTGATAATCATATGAATCATGATAATAATATCAGTTAATTTTAGACAAAAAGTATTATTTAGTGCCCTGTGAATCGTCTGACCTAAAAAAAAAAAAAAAAAAAAAAAAAAAAAAAAAAAAAAAAAAAAAAAAAAAAAAAAATCGCGAACGGGAATGATAATTGTATGCCAAAAATCTATAAAGAACCCGTAGAATCTCTCTCTCACTCTCTCTCGTTCTCTCTCTATATCTATCTATCTATCTCTTTCACTCTCTAACCGTAACAAATTTCAGGAATATTCACTACACTACCATAACCCTCATTCATTCTTATTATCAAAAGGCTAAATATCCATTGTTTTTACCATCATTATTCACTAACTGGTGCATTTAGTAGAACAAAACAAAGTCACTAAAAAACAAGAATACAATTGTTAGAAGATAAAAAAAAAAAAAATCTGTGCTTAATTATGCGATATTACACCATTTCCAAAATAAACTGTGAAGACATGGAAAATTTCAGTTCGAGTTAACACTCGTAGAACACCCATACAAAACTTCCTTCTGGAACTATTAATGAATACCAAAACTTCCTTCTTAATTAATACATAAAATCATATTCCTCGATACTTTCATTGCTCAGAAAACAAACAAACAAGAGAGTCAATCATTTAGCTTTAACTAGATATAGAAAAAGAAAAAGAAAGAAAAAAAAACATTGCGAAAATGAAGTATAGAAAGGGAGAGTAGAAGAAGAAGAGAAGAATGGAGAAAAGGTGAAGGGAAGGAAATAACACGGAAGTGAAAACAGTCTGAAAGAAACTAAATCCTCGACTGAGAGAGTATGAAGTATAACTTAAATCCTAGGCTTAGCAAAGGCTCTCTCTAAAGCTGAGAAAAGACTTAAAAAAAGATACGAAAATAAGATTAAAAGAGAAATGTCTCCCTAAAGCTTGGAAAATAAGTTCCTTTATTCAGCGAACGAGAGACAGAGAGAGAGAGCAAGAGAGAGAGAGAGAGAGAGAGAGAGAGAGAGAGAGAGAGAGAGAGAGAGAGAGAGAGAGAGAGAGAGAGAGAGAGAGAGAGAGAGAGAGAGAGAGAGAGAGAGAGAGAGACAGAGAGAAAGAGAGGTAGAGAGAGACAAAGAGAGAGAGAAAAAATATATATCTTTCTTTTTTAATCAAATAAAGCGGTGTCTTAAATTGGTCCACAAGCAAAGGCGAAAAAGGAAAGAAACCATCGAGTGGTGAGATAGAAACAGGAGAGAAAAGGGGAGATGAAATTTAACTCGATGTTTGGAGTGGCGAAAGCGAAAGCAATAACGACTTTTGTGTTTTAGAAATCGAGGGAGACTTTTGGACTTTTTGCCTTATTGACAGAGCGAGGTTATTGTCTTGAGAGTCAGGTCTTGCGCTCTCTCTCTCTTTCTGTTTCTCTCTCACTCACTCGCTCTTTTCTCTCTTTCTCCCTCTCTCTTTCTTTCTCTCTCTCTCTCCCTCTCTCTTTTCTCTCTCTCTCTCTCTCTTTCGATCTCTCTATTTCTCTCTCTCTCTCTCTTTTTTCTCTCTCTCTCTCTTTTCTCTTTCTCTCTCTCTCTTTCTATCGAGCTGACTCATTTATCTCTTTCTCTCCCCCACCTCTTTCTCCTCTCTCTCTCTCTCTCTCTCATCAATCTCTCTCTCTCACTCTCCCCCTCTCTCTCTTACACACACACACACACACACATACACACACAGTCTCTCTCTCTCTTTCTCGTTTATCTCTTTCTCCTCCTCTTTCCTCTCTCTCTCTCTCTCTCTCTCTCTCTCTCTCTCTCTCTCTCTCTCTCTCTCCCTCTCTCTCTCTCTCTCTCTCTCTCTCTCTCTTGGCAACATTCTTGCCCCCCCCCCTCGATATACCTCAGTGTGGATAATCTGATAAAAGCCTCGGGGGTTAACCTCAGCTATGACTATGTCTATTGATCCCATTGGTTCCTGTCAATGACTAGGATTTGCAATGAGGCTTCGTCCTGTACTTTCCCTCTCTCTCTATCTTGCACACACACACACACACACACATGCACACACTCCATCTCTCTTTCTCGGTTATCTATTTCTCTCCCCCTTTCCTCTCTCTCTCTCTCTCTCTCTCTCTCTCTCTCTCTCTCTCTCCCCCCCCCTCTCTCTCTCTCTCTCTCTCTCTCTCTCTCTCTCTCTCTCTCTCTTTCTCTATCGAGCTGACTCGTTTATCTCTTCCTCCCTCTCATTTCTCTCTCTCTCTCTCTCTCTCTCTCTCTCTCTCTCTCTCAAGCTTACTTGTGTATCTATTTCTCTCTCTGCCCTCTCTATCTGCT
>BOPN01004832.1:0-5000 GCA_017312705.2 Penaeus japonicus
TGTGTGTGTGTACACATATGTACGTACACAAACACACTCATACACAGACACTCGCACTCGCACTCGCACTCACACACACACACACACACACGCGCACGCACACACGCACACACTAAATATATATACACACACATATATATTTACTTATACATATGTATAAGAGAAAGAAATTCTTCATGATTGTGCCATGCAATTTTCTAGGCAGTTTATGTTTTTACGTTTTTGAATTCATCCTTTTTTCTTATTCTTCTTTTTCTGTCTCTCTCTATCTCCCTGCCCCTCCTCCTTTTTTTTATCCTTCTTGCTTTCTCCATCCCTTTTTTATCTTCTATCCCCTCCTCCTTTCAAGACTGGGATTATTCAGGATGTTCTAGAACAGAGAATCGAAGTAAAGGGAAAGCTTTCTATGGGATGTCTTTTTCGACTCCTTACAAAAGAGTATGTATATGTTATACGGATCTATTAATAACTCATTTATTTATGTACATTTATGATCTGCAACGCGATCCAGTGATTAATGATTACCAGAAAAATGTAAGAACAAAAATGCACCTCAGAAATATTCCCTGGGAAGGGAAGAGTCTCCGCGGAATTGCGACTGGGAAAAGGTCAATCACCTCAAGGATTTTCAGGACCCGTAATATGGGAATCGTGGAAATGCTATTACGAGAAGGAAATTCTTGTTCGGGCACCCGGCATCTTTATTTGCTGATCTGTCGGGCAGACGCACACGTTAGCAGTTCGTCCTTATATCGACTTTTCATATTTCTCTATTGACTAATAGAAATGAAAGATGAAAGAAATTGATTAGTATATATCATTGTGATTATAAGAATGTATTTTTTCCAGAACGTTGGATGACTTTAGTAACATATTCATGATGCCACTTATTACCTTCGCCTCTTCGTTATGGCTCAAAACTGCAGGGAATCCATTCTCTCATTATGAATTTTACCATCATGTTAAGTGTTATATACCGACGAGACTTTTGACGAGTTTATTGAGACAAGTGATGAGAGATAGAGAAAGACAGAGAGAGAGAGAGAGAGAGAGAGAGAGAGAGAGAGAGAGAGAGAGAGAGAGAGAGAGAGAGAGAGAGAGAGAGAGAGAGAGAGAGAGAGAGAGAGAGAGAGAGAGAGAGAGAGAGAGAGAGAGAGAGAGAGAGAGAGAGAGAGAGAGAGAGATAGAGAGAGAGAGAGAAAGAGAGAGAGAGAGAGAGAGAGAGAGAGAGAGAGAGAGAGAGAGAGAGAGAGAGAGAGAGAAAGACAGAGAGAGAGAGAGAGAGAGAGAGAGAGAGAGAGAGAGAGAGAGAGAGAGAGAGAGAGAGAGAGAGAGAGAGAGAGAGAGAGAGAGAGAGAGAGAGAGAGAGAGAGAGAGAGAGAGAGAGAGAGAGAGAGAGAGAGAGAGAGAGAGAGAGAGAGAGAGAGAGAGAGAGAGAGAGAGAGAGAGAGAGAGAGAGAGAGAGAGAAAGAAAGAGAGAGAGAGAGAGACAGATAGATAAATAAATAGATAGATAGATAGATAGATAGATAGATAGATAGAGAGAGAGAGAGAGAGAGAGAGAGAGAGAGAGAGAGAGAGAGAGAGAGAGAGAGAGAGAGAGAGAGAGAGAGAGAGAGAGAGAGAGAGAGAGAGAGAGAGAGAGAGAGAGAGAGAGAGAGAGAGAGAGAGAGAGAGAGAGAGAGAGAGAGAGAGAGAGAGATACAGATAGATAAATAGATAGATAGATAGATAGATAGAGAGAGAGAGAGAGACAGACAGACATATAGATAGATAGAGAGAATGAGAGAGAGAGAGAGAGAGAGAGAGAGAGAGAGAGAGAGAGAGAGAGAGAGAGAGAGAGAGAGAGAGAGAGAGAGAGAGAGAAATAGATAAATAGATAGATAGAGAGAAAGAGAGAGAGAGAGAGAGAGAGAGAGAGAGAGAGAGAGAGAGAGAGAGAGAGAGAGAGAGAGAGAGAGAGAGAGAGAGAGAGAGAGAGAGAGAGAGAGAGAGAGAGAGAGAGAGAGAGAGAGAGAGAATAGATTGGAAAACATACGACTGTCAACGAAATATCTGTAAACGCTTCGTAAAATCCTTTAATTGTGATAATATATATCTCTATAGTGAGGTAAAAGAGGGTGTGTCTCTATGATGCATTAATGTCTACCCTGAGAACCGAGAAAGCGAATAACTAGGACGATTATAGCCAGGATGTTACAGGAAACCTAGCGCATTGTTATTGTAACTGAATCACCTTTTGTGTAAATAGAACAGTTGATTTAATTTGCCTTTCTCACTGCCTCCATTTTTCTTTCAACCTGACAGTGTAAATGCTGTTCCACATATCCATGTCATTTTTATGCTTCATCTATATCTGTTCTACTTCCTTGTATTTATTTAAGCTTCAATTAAAACTCTTCATCAGACCTTTTTTTTTTATTAAGAACGAATACTGATTTATATGCATCAAGTACTTGTTTATGAAAATATATATATATAGTTCTTGCTTGAAATAACGGCATTGCTTTTCTCTCCCTAAGGGATGATGACGTTGGAACAAGAGCGCGAAGACCCTAAGGGGGCAGCTGGAGGAGAGCTGAGTCACGCAGACCCTCGGCCCGGCCCTCAAAGCTTCCAGCCTTCCCAGCCCTCCCACCATGCTCGCCTGACCAACCCTCACGTCCCGCCGAGCCTCATGAAGCCCGCTCAGAATCCTAGGCGGCCTAGAACTCCCGTGAGACAGCACCAGGTGGACTCCCCTAGTGCCCGCCCCGAGCTTCCTTCGTCTGCTCCAGAAATTGGACCAACTTCTCGTCAGGGTCAGCTGCAGCAGCAACTTCCTTTTCCATCGCTTGCCGAGAAATGGCCATTAAATCAAACCAAAAAACCTTTATTAGGACAAATGGCAGTGCAGGGACAGGGCCCGGTAAGATCAGCGCAAGAGCAGGCACGTAGGGTCGTGCTGTGTCAGGGGAGAAAACAATCGCTAGGGTCAATAGTCACGCCAAATGTGAAGGGAGACACGGCGGCCGGGAGACGAGGCAGTGAAACGGGACTGGGACAGAGACTAAAAAAGATGGCGTGTGAGGTAGTTGTCCCCCCCCTCCCTCCTCCCCCGGACCCAAGGATCCAGGCGCGCGTACCACCCCAGCCGGTCAGCCTGGAGAGCATCGAAAGTGTCAATCTGATGGATCTCTCGAGTGACACGGAAAAAGACTTCGATAGTGTACTATTAGAACACAAACCTTTGAGTGACGCAGCTCCATGTGTCATGGACATGGAAGTTAGTGCCATATCAGCTCCTTGTCGGGTGACTTGCACCCCCCTCGCCTCCCCCTTGTGGGCAGCAAACACAGTAAGCTCAACGTTCGCAGCAGCAACATCCTCCTCCTCCACTACCATTCCGTCACGCGGCTCACGAAGAAAATCCTCAACCCTGTTGTCTCCCGTCACTGTGGGAGTATCAATCATGGGCGCATTGAATCCAACGGACTCAGTGCCATTCACAGAACCACCGACTGCTGATATGTCCCTCGTCGGTCCGCTCAACACGGCTGACACAGTGCCGCTCTTGTGTCCATCGGCGTCCACGGACAGCACACAAACGGAGGAAGAATTCAGCGCCGGAATCGTGCCAGACATATCCCTCACAAAAAGGCCCTCGTTGATCACAGCCGCTGGTACTTCCGCCAGCCCATCTGTAACTCTCCCTGCGCCAGAGATTTCAGCGGCTCTCCCTGCAGCAGATCCAAAGGAGAGTTTCCTGCCTCCCGTCCCGAGTGCGACAGGATCCCCCGGCCAATGCCCTGGCGATGTTTCGTCGAAGCCAAACATAACATCACCTGTGCCGCTTTCCACGCCTGACCTAAGAATCGACTTGTTCGAGCCAGACTACCCTAGCGACGGGTGGCTGCCAGGAGGAACGGATGGATCCATGGAGATCGGGTCACCCCCCACCGCCCCCGCTGGGTTCCCTGCAATCACGCCAGAGGACTTGACGCCCGCCGAGTTGCATGAGTTTGACATGAAATACGGTTCCCCTCACCATGCTTATTCACGCTCCATCAAGTCCTTGGCGCGGCCCACTCTTCTCGCACTGCCGCCAGAGAAGCCAAGATTCGCAGCGCTGCCCATCAATGGGGACGACGACGAGGACGACGACTACTACCGCCTTCGGCACTTCTCCATCACCGGCCGCCGCATCGTCAACAGAGGAGACTCCTTCAAATCTCGGCGAACGCGTTCGAATACCAGCGTAGCGTCCGACGCATCGAGGTGAGTTTTTAGAAAATAATGAAATGGTATAGATTAAGGGAAAACTGATGTCTCCTCCTTCTGCATTGTGTTAGGCATCCCATAGAGTGACCTCTCGGGGCGAAATATATGAGTGCATATTTACGCCTTGTGCAAGTTAGTTGTAATATTGCTGAATATAATAGCTAGCATAAAATGAAACAAGGCAGGTATCTGGAGTATAAAGAAGTCCTCTTCATCACATCTTGTGTATCGGAGAGATATTGTATAATGTCAAGCATCAATATTACAGGTGGAGAAATTGACTTAGATGAATGAATTAAATATGAAATATTCTGTTACTTTAAACGATTATGGTAATGATCATGAAAGATTGAGTGGCAAATAATGGTAGAGATAATCATATCATCATTTTGATAATGATGATTATAAATAGTATTAATGATATTGACAATAGTAAGAATAATATGAATAATAATAGTGATTGAAATGATAATAGCAATAGAAAAGGTGGTAGTAATGAAAGTGATAATGATTACGATAAAAAAACAACAGCAATGATGCAAAGATTATTTAATTTGTTCATGAATGTTTTTTGTTGTTACTGCTATTATTATGATCACCATTATTATTATTATAATTGTTGTTGTTATGATTATTGGTATAGTAATGATTATGATAATAATAGTGATGATTGTTGTTGCAATCATTATCATTATTACATTTATTATCATTATCATAAAATAAGTTGACAATGATAATGA
>BOPN01004832.1:12500-22500 GCA_017312705.2 Penaeus japonicus
CAGTGAACAATGTCTAAAGGAGGGCATACCGTCCTGGCTGTCATCTGACAATCTGGTACCATTCCCCTGGACTAGTTGATGGTTGTGGTCATCCCTCTCTGAAAGGAAAAGGGTATTGCTGAGATTGCAACAACCATGAAGCACTCTCATCCTCCTAAGACATATTAGAGACCACCAGTAAAGGTACAAGAAACCAGAGCAATCTGGATATATTCCAGACAAATCCACATATACTATAACATTACTAATTCTGATACTGTACATTGACTAACAGTGCACCATATAGAGCGCCATCATGAGTTTGGTCATGTATTGCATACAGCCTTCACCAACCTAGTCCATCACAAATCACTAAGGAAAATCCTCAGACTCAATAGAATTCAGGCAAAGATTAGCTAACGAATTGTAAGCTTGTTTACTCATACTCGAAGTTCTGCAAGGTTCGAAGAGCCTGAGGCAATATTTGTCAATAAACTTGACTTTGCTGGAGACGTTGCTATACTGCCTAAGTTTTTAGTAATCCTAGCGGCAGTTCTCGATGCATTTAGTACTGAGGCGAAGATCTTAGGGCTTAGAAGTCTCCTGAACCGATAACACGATCCTGAATTTTTGGGGTTAGCTAGAAGCACTTGTTCAGTCGATATACGCTTGCAATGAAGACATTAAAATCGCCCAGAGTTTTACGCATATTGATATAGTAGCTCATTACTATAGGCCGTCGGACCAGGAAGTCGACATTTCCTGGAGTCATGACCTCTGCCAATAGGGGTACCTGGAGATCCCAATGCCTCTGCAGAAGACTAAGCTCTATGTTTCAAATGCCATGAAATTGCTGGTTTTGCTTTACTGCATTGAAAACCGGATTATACCTGGTGTCTTGGAGTCATTTCTAAACACCATGGATCTGTCTCTGAGGACCATGTAGCTAATATTGAGACTAGCAAAAGACTTGTTACTCGCACATCTAGCAGTGCTAGCTCGGGCTATGCTGACACTTGGATAAATTCTTTGCGGATGATTCTTTCTGCCCATCTAATTATCTTTTTGGGAGGCAGTCCTGGTCGGAGAAGGGCCGTAGGACTATCTCGAAAGTCGTGGCTTGTACTTGATGACCAAACCTGGCATGGGGAAGTCGAGGTAGGCCGTGACCTTCACGCCTGGAAGGGAAGGGGGGTGCGCAAATGTGTCCCCATTGATTGCATATATTTATTATCATCATTGCACTAGTATTATTGTTATAATCATTATCCTTGTTGATATTATCAGTTGATAATAGCACTTATCAATCTATTAATTACTGCTATAGTTATTGGAAACTTTATCATCATCATCAGAACAAAAACTATTATCACCATTATTATAATTTCCCCAGCAACAATATTATTATAGAAATTATCATTACTCCTCGTGTCAAAGTGATTAACATTATTATTGTCGTTTTCATAATCAATATGGTCACCAATGTTACTGACATGTTTCTGTTTTCGGAACTATTACTGTTATCTGTACTGTCATTATGATTATTATTTATATCATCATCACTGTTCTGGTTAACGTTCTAAGTGTTACTGTTATAATTATGATTATCATTGTTGTAATCATATTATCATTATTATTAGAGTGAATATTTATATATCATATACTCTAGCAGTACTTTATGATATCTGGGAGTATTAGCTTTTCGTCTAATATGATGTACACATTGTTATCTACACTTTCCCGTTTCCTCTGGAACGCTTCCGAATGCGGTCCGTTATCTTAAAATTGAGAATTTTCTTTACAAAATGTATTTATTGTACGTCGATATTAGTATTTCTTTCTTCATCTTAATTATTGTGTGAATTAAAAAAGAAAAAGAGAAATAAGAGGAAAAGAAAGAAAAAAGAAATTATATATGACCATCAATACTTTTAGTAATACCATTTTTGAAGGGGGAAGGGTAGCTATTCGGAAATGAAACAGAATACTTTATTTTACTGTATTACTGTTGATATTTTATCGCCCACTCACAACTTCACTCATTTACAAATCTTGAAAAAAAGTCTGCCATCTGGAATTACTCGGAGGGATATTAATGAAGAGCCACTAATCTTGATGTCTGCATAATGCTTGAAGTTGTTAATGCATGAAATTAAATGCTGCCGAAACCAGTCTTCGTGCAGCACCTGGACTTTGGGTTCGGATTTAAATATTTGGAATGGTTTCATAATCCAAAAAAGCTTGCTTCCAGTATATATAAAAGTTGATCTATCGTCTATGCCTGCTGTTCCTTGCTTGTAGGTGAAGTAGTGCATGTTTTTACGCATGTGCTTAATTAAACAGTCATCTGCATACATGTTCACACACACACACTGATATCTTTAGCATATCTAACAGCTAAAACAAAATTTGTCTAAAATTAAGAATACTTTTAGTGTTTCTGTTGGTAGGCAGCAATTCAGTTTTCAGTTTGTTATATTAGACGACTTTAAAACGGTATAACTCTTTACTAAACGTATTAGTGCTTATTGTATGCAATCAGCCCCTGAAACCAGTGGCGTGGCTAAGGGTGGATGGGGGATGTCATGGCTCACGCACTCTCCTCTTATTACGTCTCGATTGTATGAATGTAAATTTTAAAAGTACGAGGCCGCTACCTAGACGTAACTATCTTCAATGACTTCTTGTCATCCCCTAACTTATATGACCCTAGCCACCCCCCTGGCTGAAATACAAAGTGAATAGTTTTGAGAAATCCAAGAAATTTTATCTAAAATGTATTTCCCTTTTCCTTCAAGTTTGTAGATTGTAGTTTCGCGATCTTTGCAAAATGATGTAGTCTGACTCCGGAGAACCTGAGCATCTGGAGAAACCGCGGTGTCTAATTTTGTAATTTACTAATACGTGTTCTGATGACGGGCGGAGACAGAATTGTGACGTCATTAGAGGGCGGGGCCAACCTTGTGACGTCCCTGGTGGGCGGGGCCAACCTTATGGCGACACTGGAAGGGGCGTGTCGCACTCTCGCTCCAGGTCTCCCCCCAGCCATCACACTCTCCTGTGACGACGTATCGTGCATGTACGTATGTACACATGTTTTGTGTAGTTGTTGGCATAATAGTAGGGAGATGACCATCTCTTTGATTCGGGAGCGACTTAAGATAAAACACCGTATTTTGATGCAATATACAATGTTAATTATGTACAGATCATCATATCTATATCTATTTACCTGTCTATCCATCTGTATCTCTATCTATCAGAGATCCTATTATAGCGAGGTGCAGGGTGTCCCACGGGTTACGTCAGGCCTTTTGTAGACCTCAAACATGTGATTTTAAGTAAAAAGTCCCCCTTGACGCACATGCGTTTTCACATTAATTTAGGCGTGAAGTCGATGTCAGAAATTACGCGCAGCACATGGGCGGGAAGAGGAGGAGGACTCGCGATCGCAATTCGGTGCAATCAATTGTTTATGCCAGCTGTGGAACCCTCCAGAACCCTAAATGGGAAATGCACTATTGCAAACATGATGTAATGCATTAATAAGGATATCAAGAGGACATCAAGGATGTAGTTGGCAAGAACAAAGGCATTGCAGCAACGTTTGTTTCCTCACGCCTCAACACCGTCTCTGACTCGCCCCATGTGCAAGTCTTAAATCTTCCTCACGCCAAGAGTAATCCGAAAAATATTTATATGTATAGAAGATTCCCTTCTCTGACTAACACAAAATTCACGCCCACTTTTTCTGCCGTAATTCATGGGAGGCCTTGACACAGAGCGGAATGAGATTCTATTTGGCCATTACAGTATTTGACGATCGTGTCACAAATATTGACTAATCATGACAAAGTTGAACTGACTCTTGACTAATCACAGACACTGTCAACGACCCAATGCTGAAAGGTTCGTTTCAATATTATTTATCTCATTACACACTATTAACCTATTGCCAGCCAGCCTAAATTATCCCCTGAATATTTGATACTACCAGCCTATTTTCCATTTTTTTCTTAATTTGAATAATTAAGTATCTATAAGGAACAGAACATGATTCTGAACAGTACTAATTAAGGTATTCATCCTGCATAACAAAATGTGAGTTAATTCGGTGCCATATCTCATCAGCCAATATCTATATGTGTTTGTATGATTGCTTATTATTTTCCTACTTTGTTTGTTTCCGTATATACTTCCGTTCTTGTTTATTCCGCCGCTTAATGTTTTGTCGTGTATTTCAAAGATAAAAGAGCATGATTTGGCACTCAGTGGAGTGGTTGTGTTGGCGTTGCCAGCTGTTACTATCTCTTCAATTCTCCCTTTTATTTCACCTCCCTTCTCCCCCTTTCCCGCTTCTCTTCCCTTTCCTTTTGGTCCCATATCCTTTTGCTCCACTACTTTTCCTTTCTCTCTCTCTTCTCTCCAATACTCCCACTTTGTAGTTCTCCCTTCTTTCTACTTCTTGTCCTTCCTTTTGTCATTCTTTCCTTCCCTTCCACTTTCATTTTCCAGGTTTTCACCACCTCACTTATCTGTTTCAAGTTGCTTAATTTTCTCTCCTTAGTAATTAAACATTTTCACACGCACACGCAAGTCGCTCACACACAACACACACACGTGCAAAGAAACAAAAACGCAAATAACTTAAATTCTGGTCAGTAACATCAGCAATGTATTCAGAAAAAAAAACTATTCAGGATGTACTGTAAACCTGTATAGAACGAAACGGTGGTCCAGCACATAATTTCACTTATTTAATTACTATAAAAAACAAAAACGCTTCTGTTTGTAGTGTCACTATGACTTTGGGTGTCCAGTGCAGTTTCACTTGCGAGTCGGAAATTGAGGTTTACCAGGCTGACGCACTTGACAACTGCGATGCTGTAAGTAGCAAGTGGCTCAGGAAGTGCCGGCCCGTCAGGCAAGCATATGTGTCCTTGGAAGAAGTCCCTGCATGCTGCGCTCCCTTCAGTCACATGCCTCCGTCGTGTGGGGTATGTGGGCGTTGAGGACAGCGACACCAAACAGCATTTTATGCTGTAAGAGTGTCATCCTGACACATTCAGTGCTGGTAATCATCAAGTCGGCACACACACACACACACACACACACACACACACACACACACACACACACACACACACACACACACACACACACACACACACACACACACACACACACACGCACGCACACACCCTTCAGTTTATCTTCTAGTTTTAAAAGATGGGTAGCAATGTTATCTAACAGAAGAGAGATTTGTTGTAAAAATCAAGTGTCTTTTGTTATTGTCAATACTGATAAACAAAACTTTCTACTCGGGGAAACCACCATCTTCATTATAAATAAACTCTGAAATTCGAATGGATATCCAGAACACCTGTACAAAAGACAACTTACTAAAGGGCTTCAATTATCTGCTTCTTTACTTTCAGTGATGACTTGGATTCGGATCGAGTCCAGCGTTCTGTTCTCAACATAAATAGTAAACTTCCATTTACGGAACATCACTCGAAAACCTTTATAACAAATGATAACGACAAGGAACATGACTCGAAAGTCTCTTTTTTTAGACACCCTCATAACGAATGATCGATTTACAGGACATATAAATACTGGTTTGGACCTGAAGTTTCTCCCCAACGTATTCAAACCTAATAGCATTACAGCATTTCTCAGTAGCGACCATAATATCTGTTCTGATTCCGTCAGTTTTCACAAGAAGATGAAATTCTTCTTCATATAAAATTCATACCCCCAGGTAAATATTCTACAGGAATTTAAGAGAATTTATGAATACGAAGCACACCCCTTCTATTCTAATTACGTCGGTTTCAAAAGACGCACATTATATCACGCTCCCATACATTTATGCTTGAATATAAAGAAGGAACTCCAAAACATTTCTAAACATTTTCCCGCAAAAATAATTTCAGATTCATTATCAAGACCAACCCCACGATTCGTTTTCTTTTAAATATAGTTGAACCTTTATCCTTTGCTCTCCCGTCCTATGTTGTTTTGTCTTCCCAATCCACAGAACACCTACTTACAAAAAAAGAGCTTTATGTTCTAACCTCTATTATTTAACAGTATGATTTTCATAATCTTTATTATTTGCCATTACAATACCATTTGTGATTTTACAATCAAATTAAAAAGTAAAGATATATTAACATGTTGGATATGAGGCGTCCTTCTCTTGCTTGACCACATCACGAACACCCAGTGGCGCCTCCTCGGTACACCAGACAGGGTAACATCAGAGGGAGTGAGCATACGAGACAGATCTAAGGCTTTCTTTTCGTATTTCTATTTTTTTTTTGTGTTTAAGTCACCATACTGAAGGGTCCACATCAACACATTATGTGCTCTACACTCACTGTAATAGAAGTATTGTAGTTTTATGGGAGAACATTGAGCAACTTTCTTTATTTCATTCTTTTTTCTTTCGTAAACAAATACGAAATAAATAACCATTCCCAAATGAAAAACGAACATGAAAGATGGAGAAGAGAAAGGCAACCTGTGTCTATGGCTGCGAGAGCAACAACACAAACCAAGCATACTGGCACATTGTAGCCGCTGTACATGGTCAGGTTCTCATTCTGCCTGCACGGCCTGCACCGCCAGTGCTTTGGAGGTCGGATGTTACTGTGTGTCATCACTCTTTGAAATATGTGGGTAATCGTGACCGTGGATGGGTGTCCTTCAAGGCTTTCTATCCTGCTGGTGCTAATAGAGAGTGGTGCCATCTATGTTTGGAAATCTAAACTAAATTTATAGTATAAGTATAGTAATTGTGATAATAATTTCCATATTTTTTCAACACATATAGCCATTACTCTAAGTACGACTGTATAAAACAATAATAGAAGGTTTACCCACGTCGACACGTTCCCTCACACTGACCTAGGTATGATTTTTTACCCCCATGCCTGTATCCAACATTTCAAAATATTGTCTTTTACTCTTGTCCAATATAAAAAAAGTACCTACCAGCACTACTGCTCACTCGTTAGCATATTTTCCAATTATTGGTTTCACTTCTTCCATTTGTCGAATTTTTTAGTTAACAATTACCTGGACAATGCAGTGTAGCTGTCCTTACTCTACAGGCACCCTGACTGGCCTTCACACAGATCAGTCAGTGGCGAGATATCAGCCAACTATGGAATCATCCTCAGATATTAAAGGCACGCATTGGTAATTTTACAAACATCGACTTGAGTCTACACCTCGTCCACTTACCAGATAATATCACCTGTAAATATAATGATAAAAACACCATATACTTCACTTCTTATACCACAGTGGTGACCCATAGACTATGGACACTCGAATGCTGACACAAGATAGAAGGAGTTACAACAATGCTCTCCCGCCCTGCATCGCCGAGAACCTACATCTTTGGGTCGCAAAGGTGGTGGCTGACTTCCGACTCGGGAAGCTCACACATCCCACCACAAAATTCTGATATAAGCGAAGAGATCTCCACAGCAAGCTCGCCCATCCAACCATAAGTATGAAGAAGTTGTTAAATGACTACAACTCGCTTCGAGGATCAGCACCAAACCATCCTGTCTTTGGGACTATGAGGTCATATATCGTCACATCTGTGCCATATTCTCTCAAGGGAAAATTCTCAACTGTCTCCTAACTTCCTCGTAAGCTGCCGCCGGCAATCTGCGTTCACTTGATTGCATCCACTCGTACAACTCTCAATGACCGTGCAACCACAACCTCACAGTCTCCGTGCAATATTGCTGGAGAGACTACGAATGGCTAGGAGGAAAACTGCTGCAGCACTTAGAAAACTGAAGCACAAGGGAGGACCAAATTTAGTTCTTACCACCACAAGTGATTCGGCTCCGCCACTAACAAGTGCTGTCCCCCTTGCATGTGGTAGGCTCATTGGGTAAGGGAGCCACTTTTGTTAGCTCCATGGCAGTGGCTCCTGTATGTAGGAGATAAATTTACAAAATATGGATTCCTGGTAAAAACTGGTACATAATGCAGCCTCCTTTCTAGTGATAGGGTCATAGGCGTGATCACCTCGTAGTTGATACCCTCCCAGTACATGTGCGTGGAATCAGGTACGTATTACTTAAATTGCTATGCTATGCTGACCCGGAGCAGAGAAGGTCTGCAAATAAAATGTTCACTCTGTAATGGTGAAACATAAACAAGGAACAAAAATATGGTAAAAGTTTCTTTGATTACTCAGCGGTATGGGCTGTCTAGTCGCAGCCAGGCGGAGCTGTTTCAGCGGGCATGCTTTGTTTGTGCAATGAATATCTTTGAAACTTACACTATAAGTAATAGTGAATTTAGTAAAACCAGATAAGTGCGGTCTTTCTCTCTGTTCTATTCATCTTTGCTCTTTCTTTCAACCTTCACTTTTTCATTCCTCTCACCCGATATAATGCTGGCTTCTCTATCCTATGTACCCAGTGGGGACAGGCAACACTTTGCTTATCGTGCCTCATATTGCTGCTTTGCTTCATGAAATTATTGCTGCTTTGCTTTAATACAATAATTGCTACTCGTGTAGATGAATGCTTTTTTACATTCATAAAACCAAATATAGATTTTCTGGGTACTAATTTATTCAGTGTTCTATATAAAATGCTTTAATATGTCAAACTAAATGAATGACTTGGGGCTAATATTTATTCCAATTATTATACTAATTGAGCCATTGACTGCACATACTGCATTGTTTGGAGTCGGTGACAACTTGTTTTCTGGTCTTATTTCTCGTGTGTTTACACACATGTGTCATCGCCCCAGACAAGGAGTAGTACCAGGTGATGCTTCTTCAAATATGTCTGGTCACTCAGCATGAACGTGAGTGGAAGAGTCGTTGAATTCCGTATTTCTTCAGAATCTACAAAAAACACCATCTTGTATCACGCGCACGCCATTTCCTCATTCCTGGCCATCAAGGTTAAATTTGGGTGTAATGGTAATAATGTCTACAAGACGGAGAAAACAGTTGACACTCAACGTATGTAATCTGTAAATCACTTTTATCGACTTAAACTAAAACTACACATATGCATATATACATACATACATATGCTGTATGTATATATATGTATATGTATATATATATATGTATATATATACACATATGTAAATACATATATACATATTTACATACATACAGTACATACATACATATATATGCTGTATATATATATATATATATATATATATATATATATATATATATATATATATATATATATATACATATACATATACATATACATATATATGTATATATATATACATATATATGTATATATATGTACATATATATATATATACATATATATACATATACATATACATACACATACACATACACATACACATACACATACACACACACACACACACACACACACACACACACACACACACACACACACACACACACATATATATATTTATGTATATATATTCATACATACATATATATGTATATATATATATATTTATTTATATGTGTATACATGTGTGTATATGTATGCATGTATGCATGCATGTATGTATGTATGTATCTAACTGTGTGTGTGCGTGTGTATGTGTATGTATGTATATATATATGTATATATACATATACAGGGGGGGGGATTTCAAAAAGTCGCCATGTGCAGTGAGTTGCCAAATGTTGTTTCACTACGGCAGGTTCATATTGGTTTTAAATTTTGCTCGGTTTTCAAACTGAATTAAAAGTAGTATAAAATATCAAACATTTGAATTTTCTTCTGTCATCAGACTATGATAATATGCAACATCATATTTACGCTACCTTATTATTAATGATATTCACTGTATACTCCCAGTTTATTACCAGTTTATTGATTTGTATATATATATTTTTTTCTTTTATAAAATTCTGGTTCGTCATGATCATCTTATTGTTTGTATTGTTGTTGGCATTTGTTATGTTATAGGCTATATTATTTTCATTATATCTTCTTTTGGGTTATAATTTCTAGTGTCA
>BOPN01004832.1:50978-55978 GCA_017312705.2 Penaeus japonicus
AGTTGAGAATCTGCTGTGGAAGCCTCCCTGTTCCTTACGTTGTTCTGAATCTAATGTAGCGGTGATGCGGGCTGTGATGATTTTTGTGAACAGTATATAGATTACCGAAAGGAGGCTTATAGGTCAGTAATTATTTAGGTCTTTTGTGTTCCTCTTTTTGTGAATTAAAATTATTATTGCGTTTTCTAGGATTTCAGAGTTTTACCATCGCTTAGGCACTTGTTAAAAAGATTGGCAGTTTTACTGCTGCAATCTACACTAATGCCATCTTCTGATGTTTTTCCTCTTTTTATGCCTTTTAGTGACTCCATTGGGTTTCTTTACTGCATACATTTAATTTTTCCCTATTCCGAGCCTCCTCTTTGTTAGTCCTCTTATGTTGAATTTGCGCACATCTTTCTTCTTGTTTAACGTCTTCGTCAACTCTGCTGATTCTATTTTGTCTCTGATTGATGTTATTTTCATGTCCCTTCGCTGTTTCATAAGCCTTTGTATCTCAACTGAAAGCTTATTGAACTTTTCCTTTTCGTCTCTATCGCCCATTTCAAGTGCAGCTATCTTTAATATCTCACTGAATTGGTCGTTTATTTGGTCTATATCCAGATCTTCTTTGAGAGCTTCTTTGAGAGATCTTCTTTAAGACTAAATTCCGTCGCTCTATTCTTAATGTTAATTAGATTACCAAGAGGCTTCTTCTGTATGAGCTTATTTCGTTCCCTTCTTAGCTGTAATTTAACTCGACTTCTGACCAGTCTATGGTCGCTACCGATATTTACTTTACCGATAAATCTTACGTCTTGTACAAAGTCGCACCTGTTGGTGCTTCTGAAGTCAAGTTCGTTTTTAATGCCGGATGGTGATTTCCATGTCCATTTCCTCCCAGGTCTCTTTTCGAAGAATGTATTCATAATTTTAAGGGATCAAGCTTCAGCGAATTCTATTAGCCTTTGCCCACTTTCATTTCTGGTGCCTATTCCATGTTTCCCAATTGAGTTTTCCCCATCTTCCCTTATTCCTATCTTGGCATTAAAATCCCCCATAATCACGGTAAAATGTTTTTTTTTTTTTTTTTTTTTTTTCTCTCTCTCTCTATCGGTAGCTGCTTGCACATCTTAATAAAATCTCATCATTATGACTGCAGGTAGGAGCATATACTTGGATAATTTTTCGGTTATATCTGTCGTTTAGTTTCAGTATTACAGAAGCTACTCTTTCGCTCACACTGTAGAATATTATTTTCGAGGTGCTTATGAACTAAGAAACTACTCCTATTCCTGTTCAGGGGTTTACCTCTCCAATATAGTAAGTGTCCATCATTTAGTAATTTCGTCTAGTCTTCTAATTTCAAAAAGTCCTACAATGTACCATTTAATAGATGAAAGTTCCTCAAGCAGTGTCAAAAGATCAGATTCTATTCTCAGAGTCCTTGAATTGTATGTGCACAGATTCATCGTCGTAAGGCGGCCTGGGTCTAACCGGATATTTTTAGCACGCTCTGCTCCTGAGCGATCCTGATCGTTGCCGCGACCAGGGGCTTTTTCGCTTTCGGGGAATGAGGACCGTTGTCTTGACTGGGAAATCGTATTTCAGAGGGATAGGGCCAGATACCCCCACCTACTGGCCTTAATTGTTACTTGGTGGGGGGTAATTTAGTCAGAAGACCACCATTAACCTCCATTACCACGTTTGAGCTAGTCCCGCATGTAATTAGGAGATCTTAGCGTCCCTATGTGGCTGTGGCTGTTGGGGTTGCCATCGCTTGAGATTGGGCATCCATTAGGAATATTTCTTTTCCTGGCTGATACTCCCCTGGAAGGTGGTTGAATGATTAGATTTATGAACACTGAAATCATGATATATGTGATTCTATAGTATAATGTACTCACGAACTGGGAATAGATTTTACTCAGACTAGATGTTGAAAGAAAGTTGGTCACTTTTGAACCTTGGCACTGGCACTGGCGTGGCATCTGTGAAGTATGTGGATGCGATGTTTGACTCCTTTTCTATTGGTTTGCTTGGAAGGCAGGCGTCCTCAGATGCTTTCACACTGTATAGTATACTCGAAAATCCCTATAATAGATGGTATAATTTAATGCTTTTCCTTCATTTATAGTATGGCACTTTTTGGCAATCTCCATGCCTAAGAAAGAACTAGCTTTCCCATGGCATTGTTTCTTTTTTTAATTTTCTATAACACTTGGGCAATTTCTGATTTCTATTTCGTTGGTATATGCACTCTAGATATTCACAGATATTTTCACCTTGTGTTGTGCCACCACGGATCACTGAATATACATAATTTTAATATCAGTGACCTAACATCGACCCCCCCCCTCTCGATCATTCTCTCTCTCTCTCTCTCTCTCTCTCTCTCTCTCTCTCTCTCTCTATATATATATGAATATATATATATGTATATATATATATATAAATATATATATATACTATATATATATATATATATATATATATATATATATATATATATATATATATATATATATATTATTATTATTATTATATATATATATATATATATATATATATATATATATATATATATATATATATATATATATATGAATATAGTATATATTTATATATATATATTTATATATATGTATATATGATATATATATATATATATATATATATATATATATATATATATATATATGTATATATATATATTTATATATATATTTATATATATATATATATATATATATATATATATATATATATATATATATATATATATATTATGTATCTATATATATATATATATTTACATATATATATATATATATATATATATATATATATATATATATACATATATATACATATATATCTGTATGCATCCAACCATTGCATCTCTCTCTTACTTTCTTTCTTTTTGTATGTATGTGAATGTGTGTGTCTCTCTGTCTCCATTTCCTTTTATTTCTGTCTCCCTCTACTACGTCTCACAAATTTTCTAGGTGTGTGCGCGTGTGTGTGTGTGTGTGTGTGTGTGTGTGTGTGTGTATGTGTGTGCGTGTGTGTGTGTGTGTGTTTCCTTTTCCTTCTAGTTATCGGTAGCTCTCCCTTGCCATTCTTTCCTCGGGTGATCCGGTTTCCCCTCCCCGTTCCCCTTTAGGGAAATCGGTCTGACAAACCCTCGTTCCCCTCATCTGAACGCTCTATCAATTCACTCTCGGCCTTTCGTACAGTGGGATGGATTCTGACCATATTAGTTATCTCTTTCTTAGGGCTGAAGGTGGGTGGATTATAGTCCAGAGCTAGTGATATATGATGAAGAGGAGAGATAAGAAGCAGAGACTCTCTGCGCACACAGACGGGACAGGAATTATCCATGACAACATTTTAAAACATTTGGTTTTAGAGGGGTAAAATATGAACTTAAATTATTCAGTTGCCTAGGTTTTCTAATGCTTTGACTGATACATTTTATATATGCTGTTTGATCTATGCTATAGTACATTTATTATAGAATTCAGATTAAAAAATCTATATGGGGCTTTGGAAAATCATGAGCAATATAATGGATCAAGAAAATAGTCACGGCCTGCAAATAGCTCCTAATACTATGTCCCGCTGCAGACGCATCGATTTTACGCTATCCGCCCTGGACGGCAAGACCATGGCGCTCGAATCACCTCGAGTGCTTTCCCATCCGTGAAATATGACAAATCGCTGTTCACAGCCACGGCGTTGCATGGCGTGAACACTCCATAAGTCTTTCCAATTTTCAAATAACCAATGGTATCACTTAGCGCTTTCTCGTGTCCTAAATATGGCAAATAACTGCTATGAAGAGCTACTTTGATCGCCAAGGTACTGTTTTTCGTGCGCGCGGAGCACATAGGACTATATGGCCTTTTTAGATAGATTGATTTTTCGCCGCCCGCCGTGGACATCCCAACCTCTTGCTTTCAAATGTAACCATTGGTTTTACTTAGCACTTTCACACGCGGCAACCACGGTAGATTACCTTCGAAAATTTGATGCATCTGATACGGACCTGTGGTAATTACATTTATACTGCATTTCATATAATTAGCCTCATGAATCGTTGACTACTATCCTACGACACCATCATGCACATGCACTTGGCCGGGCATGCAGTTTAAATCTCGTCTTCGTCAGGGCCACATTTTTCACTTGAATCTGTCCCTGTTATGCCATTTATCAACAACTGGTATTTATTCATTCAGGACGATTAAGTACTTTCACTTATTCATCCCTTGTTAATGGTCATTTTGATTAATTGACTTGTGTATATTGATAGGTTAACTAGATTATCCATGGAAATCAAAGAATGAATGATCGTGTAACATACACCCACACCCACACCCACACCCACACAGACACAGACACAGACACAGACACAGACACAGACACAGACACAGACACAGACACAGACACAGACACAGACACACACACACACACACACACACATATATATATATATATATATATTCGTCCAACTTCAAGATCTATAATAAAAGTTCTTTCAACAGAAGAGCACGGGAACATGTAAAACATGTTGCGTAAGGTTCGGTTCAGTTCAAAAGTGATTGGCTTGAGCTGCTTCTGGGAGGCAGTTCCCTCCAAAGAGATAACACTGTGCAGGAGTACTGGGTTGATAAGACAGGTAAAATTGTTTCGTATCCTGTAGATTGAACCAAGGATTTTTGAGATCTTATTTCTGACGTGGTGGGTTTGGTATTCCCAACTCATTTTGTGGTCAATACTAATTCCAAGAAATTTAGAGTCAAAGATTCGGCTTAACCGAGAGAGAGAGAGGGGGGAGAGGGAAAGAAAGGGGGAGAGGGAAAGAAAGGGGGAGAGGGAAAGAAAGGGGAGAGGGAGAGAAAGAGTGACAGGGAGAGATAAAGGGATCGGGAGGGGGAGCATGCAATTAATTTAATATCACGTAGATTACTGTTATTTATTCCGAAAATCAAACAGTTGAATTTCCCTAGATTCAG
>BOPN01004832.1:65978-70978 GCA_017312705.2 Penaeus japonicus
CAACAACAGTAATAATGGAAATTATCAATTAATAATGATGATAATACTGCTACTACTAATAGTGATAGTAATGCTAATAGTAATGATACCAACAATGATGGTAGTGATGATGATAATAACGATGATAACAATGATGATAATCGTAATAATGATGAGTAATAATACTAAATTATGATAATAATGATAATGAGGATAATGATACTGCTTCCACTCTTGATAAAAAAACAACAACCATTATTATTGTCCAAATTATACCTAGAGTTATTTTCATTAGTGCCCGTGCCATTCTTATGCCAGTATTATCAGTATTATAAATAATTTTCATGTCAGCCATCCCTTACCGTATTACTATCATCATTTTCAATCTTTCTATCACTAGCATGACTTCTTTTTATTGTTATTATTATTATCATTATTATGAACATTAATTGTTGTTTATGTTGATTTTACTGGCCTTAACAGTATTGTTGTTATTATTATTGGTATCATTATTATTATCATCATCACTTTTATCATTATTATTATCATTGTTATTGTTATCATCACTATCAAATATTATTATTATCGTCATCATTATCGATATTTTGAACATTATAATTATTATAGTTATCATCATTGTTATTGTTATTATTATGATATAGAATTTTCTTTATCGTGATCATTATTATAACTGTTTTTATCATCATCATTATCATAATCATTATCATTATCCTTATTATTATTTTCCTCATTATTATCACTTTTATTATTAGCAATGTTAGTATCATAACCATTATCCTCACCATCTTTCTTCTTATTATTATTGTTTTACTTACAATCTTTATCCTTATTATTAGTATTTTTATAACTAGTATCATTATTATTATTTTATTACAGTTATCATTATTATCATTATTGTTGTTATAATTATTATTATTATTATTATTATTGTTATCAAAACTCATATCATCATCATTATTATCATTATATTCAATATTGGTATCATTGTTACCAATATTATTGTTCTCATTATTATTTGTATTTCCATTACTATTATTATAATTATTACTATTGTCATTATTGTTATATTTTTATCATTATAATTTGATATAATTATCAATTCATTATTATCAATATCATTATTATTGTTATTATCATAATTGTTTCTTTGATCATCATTATTATTATCATCAGTTTTTTATCATTGTTATCATTATCATTATTATGATCATTTTTATCTATTTTCATCATTTCATTATCCTAATCATTATTGTTATCATCATTATCGTAGGTATTATTATCATTCTCATTATTGCTATTATTATTATTATTATTATTATCATTATTATTATTATTATTATCATTATTATTATTATTATCATTATTACCCTCGTTATTGCTATAACGATAAGAAATAATGATAAAAATAAGAATGATGGCAATAATAATAATAATTTAATACTATTGTTATTATCTACGTCATAAACTCTTTTATTATTATCTCTAGTATCATCTTCATTTTCAGGGCCATCATTATCTTTATTCATATTATCATTGTTACTATTATTATTACTATTATTGTTACCTTTATTATTATTACTGCTATTTTTGTTTGTATTACCATCATTATTATATTTTATTTTTATGATCATAATACTGATGATGAGGATGATTAGGATGATGTTTCTTCTTATTATCATTATCATTAGCATATTCATCATCCTCATCCTCATCATCACCATCATCATTATCATTTATATTTTTATTATTACTATTACTATCATCATCATTATTATTATTGTTATTATTATTATTATTATTATTATTAATCGTCATCATCATCATCAATAGCATAATCATTGTTGTTATCATTATCATCATTAGTAGAATGATCATTAATATCATCATCTTCATTATCATCATCAGGAGGTAAATTCATCATCACTGTTAATATTATTATCATTACCATTAATCATTATTATTATGTGGGTCATTTTTGAATTATTATGTGTATATTGTATTATAGTTTATACCAAAAATATCATGACGTTATCTCAGTTATAAAGTTGTGTTTGGTGTGCATTTATTCTTTATAATGTCAATAATGTAAATACTGTCACGACTTCAGAAAGAACAGCATAGCTTACGGATTGCTGTTTTGTTAAGGTGTTGATGTGAATGTTTTGGGTTTCGTCCTCGATGTACTTACAGGAAGAGTCGTTCGTCCTCTCTTGACCGCCGGCGCCGGGCGAGTGGATGGCCGCGGAGAGAGCGGCCGAGGCGGGGTTCTGTGGGGGGATGTCGGCCGTCTCTCATTAACAGTTTCTCTCACTTTGTAGCTGTCTATGACACTATCTATATTTCCTACTCTGTCGATCTGATTCTCTCTCTCTCTCTCTCTCTCTTTCTCTCTTTCTCTCTCTCTCTCTCTCTCTCTCTCTCTCTCTCTCTCTCTCTCTCTCTCTCTCTATATATATATATATATATATATATATATATATATGTAATGCATATATGTATGTATATGCATAGAAAATATATATACATACACACACACACACACACATATATATATATATATATATATATATATATATATATATATATATATATATATATATTTATATATATGTATATGAATATACATATACATACATACATATGTATACAAACATACACACACACGCACACGCACACGCACACGCACACGCACACGCACACGCACACACACACACACACACACACACACACACACACACACATACACAAATACATGTGCTCATACCTACTTGCACGCATGCGTGCAATCCCTGTTGAACGCATTTCATAGCGTATCAAAATGAAACTAATATACATGAAAAACCTCTCACCTGTTCACCTCCCATTCCTTTTCTTCTCATGAAACCTGATCTGCCTTAACTCCGCTCTTATTCCTTTCTCCGTTTACGATAGCTTTGTGGCTTCTGTCATAAAGAACATTTAATGCGATATGTAAATATCTACGTAAGGAAAGCAAGCTGCCGTCGGTGAGTTGCGATCAATGTCAGATTCGCGTTCGCTCACAAAGCACAAGCTGATTCACACAACTCTGAAATCCAGCTCCATTCATTGACGATGGAGGAAGCATATATCGGAGCCATCTGACTGGGACGCAGCTTTGGCATCTTTTTGTGATATATACATATATACTGGATACATGAACACTACGGGTAATTGATGCATATTCACAATTAACCCAAAGATGATTATATTTCGCCTCCTTGTCCAAGAAATATCGTCGTAAGATCCTATGTATTTGCCTACTACCTGTATTAGAGATCCTAAACTGTCAATTCCTTCCCTTTTAGGCTTTTTTACTTAGTATTCTAGACGCATATACTGTAAATGTTAGTTCCTAAGCTGATAAAAAGAGGCTTTTTGAGGATTCTGATGCAATAAGGCGTGATGAGACCGTAGGAACTTCGATAACGTTAGGATATTCACTTCAGAAACGGGCTTTGGTTAAGATGTAGTTACCTTTGTGCATGTATCTCCTGAATGCGTTGCAACATACCGGGGAGCACCTGCGTGTAACCTTTTTGATGCACTGTAGAGACTTTGCATCTAGCCTTTAAGGATATTTGTTACTTTCAAATGAAGGTGTACCTAATAAGCTTCGCAGATTTTCATACCTTTATGCTTTCACGCGTCAACATAGTTTCTGTAGTTGAACGGAATTTTTTTTTCTAGTTTTATTCAAATCTTCATTTACCAACCTTTAATTCAGGTATGTCGTTGTGATTTCTAAAGTATTCGGTCGTTTGTACTACTTGTGGAGACATCAAAGATTTTTTTTTCAAACACAGCCAACCAACAAGTACTCGTTCAAAGATCAAAACTACATTATTTTTGTATAATCTATCGTTTATTTTTGTAATTATCTCTTTTGTGGTTCCCCATGCCCGATTTCTGTTAAACAATGTCTTACTCAGTTTCTTTCATAAAAGTTATTTTTCTACGTATTAGATGCAGCATTGCATTCCTTACATTTTTATACTGCACGCTTAATACAAGTCCCATGCAAAAGATATTCTGTCATTAACACCTGCCACGACCAAGGTTTTGTAGCCTGCAATAGTAAGGTGTTCCGCTGAGAGACCTACACATCCGTCTTGCCATTCTCTGAACTGACAATTGTCAGTGTATGCGCGGGGCGGTATATTGTTGTTTTATTCAGCGTACAGAATTCCATATTGAGGTCCCAATTTGTGACATAATACATATGATATACATGAATATCATTTCTGAAGTGCTTAATTCATACTGATGCATAAACTAATGATATTTTAGTTATAAAATGCATTTTCTAGTTTGATTTCATTCCGTGAAAAAAACGACTTTATTGTTATGTTAAAAGGATAGGAAATCCCTTCCCAAGGTACAGGATCTTGCTTGGACGACGGTTTAAAATCTCAGTATTAGTTTCCTTGCCCATTGGAAGTTGCTCGCGTCTGGCACATGGTGAAGGTTCATGGTGAAGGTATATGAAGAAGGACAGTAGAGGATACAAGTGTAATTCCTGAATTGAGCACTCTTCGTTTACGGCCTCGGAATGCGGACGCATAGGGACTCGATCCTCAGCAGCGAGGGAAAGATGCACAACTCTACCAGTCATGCCTCGAGTCCCGTTGAGCTGTGTCCCGTATGAGATATTTTGCCACTTTCTGGAGAGAGAGCAGCACTGGAATGCCCCGTAGACTGGGAAAAGGAATTTACCATAATGTAAGCATTTCATTCTCAGATAATATATATGACGAATATCTGGTAAAGTAATGAAGAAGTTTTATTTTGTTTCTAATCTTCTCAAATGCTGTGTATATTGACAAAACAACATATGCCAAGTTTACAGCATCATATCATTATCTTCAGGTGGCATATAACAATCTTTGTACATTTTTTAAAACCATATGGTACTGTACAGCTATTAATACAATAAAGAAATAAACCGAATTAAATACCATATATTTCTATCCTTCTTTGAA
>BOPN01004832.1:75978-85978 GCA_017312705.2 Penaeus japonicus
GCAATCACAATATCACATTGTCTTGTCCTTGTCTTGTATGACCCATATATGAATCTCTCCTGCGAGAACTGGTCAAAATGTTTTATGCTACAGCTTTCAGGTCTTTGAGAGTTTGTTAGCTCCATCAAGTCCTCCCTATTGGAGGTTCTTATTATGTGTGAGATCCTAGCAAGAGGTATGCCAAAGTCTATATCCACAATTTGCTTATCACATCCTGCCCTCGCTAAGCGATCAGCATGATCATGTTTAGCGATTCCAACATGCGATGGTATCCACACAAAATGTATAGCATGTCCCCGTTCCTTGGCGCGATGTACATTTATTCTTATGTCATTTACGATATTTCCAGCACCTTTATCAGGGTGTTCCAGAGTCTGGAGAGCACTCTGCGAGGTCGCGAAAAGTGAGCCTTGAGTTAACAGAAAGTCTGTGGCTATGAGTTCCTGCCAACTCAGTTTGCGTAGTGCTCGCCCAGTCATGAATCTTCCTACAATCTTGGTGCTGCAAAATATTGTTTTTATATCTAACAGGCACATCTGCTCTACTTCCAGACTGTGAGGATCCATCGATTAACTAGCATTCATAGTCAATATTCAGAGTTTCAAGATGCTCATTAATGGTTGCAAGGGTGTGTTGCTTCAGTACAGCTGGTGAAACTGTGTCTTTTTTAGGGACATCAGTATAAAATACGTTCAATGTCGACATTTTCCATGGTGGAATAGAACGTCCATATGGGAACCTACTCAAGGACATATTTAATTGGTGTATGGATTTGTATGTCATTTGCAACCATGAATTTGAGGGCGACTCGGCACTGCTATGCAAAGATGGATTCACTATCTTTTATTTAAGTTGCCTCTGGAACTCTGTATTATATAAGGGTTCTTTAATTGCTTTGACACCAAAAATAGTATTGATGTATGATATTCTTTCGTAAATAGATGACAACGAAGTTAGGTTCCTTTCTCATGTTCACAATCCTCGTTGTTTTAGGAGCACCGAGAATAGTCCTCATGGCTGCATTGAACAATTTCTAGACAAGTTATCTGATTCCCCTAAATGATACAAGGTGTAAGGCATATAATCTACGACTGACCGTATGTATGATAAGTAAAAGAGTCTTGCAATGTTAACATTGACACCATGTTCTCTGCCAACAAGAGTCTTGAGTGGCTTCAGTCGCTCCCAGTCTTTTCTTTAAGTTCATAATGAGTTCTGAGTCGTTAACAGTCACCCCGAGATACTTGTACTTGTGGCAAAGATCTAGCTCAATGTCATCTATATGAAAGTTTGGCAGTGGGATTGTAAGAGGATTGAGTGCCTTGGTTTTTCAATTGAGATTATCAAACCGCACTCAGTAGCTTTTGTGGACACTACATTAGAATCTTTTGCATTCTATCCTCGGATGAGGTTTTAATGCAGATGTCATCAGCATAACAAATAATGGAATCACTGCCCTCAAGTGGTATATTGCTTAATAGTCTGTGCATTAAAATGTTAAATAGCATGGGGCTAAGTACGCCCCCCTGAGGTGTGCCAAGCTCAAACATTTTAGAGTATGTACTTTTGATTCCCCTGAAGAGAACATGAGCTGATCGGTTTGATAAATACATTTGAATCCACGTTAAAGGTTTACCTTGAATACCAAATCTAGCCAGTTGCTCAATGATTAGGTCTCTGTTTGCAATATCAAAGGCAGATTTAAGATCGAGAGATACAGTTTGCATGCCTTGCTGAGAATTTGTCAAGTACTCTGCAAAGCAGTGCTGAGTACTACGTCCTGGGAGGAATCCATACAGTCCTGGAGATAACTTGGTGGTTGCTCTCCTTTCCATACTATTCGGATGCGGTTGAGTGGCTGGCCATCTTTATACACTCTGATGGCCTTGTGAACTCCCTCGAGCGCATATGCATTCTCAAGGGCGAGGAGCTTGGGAGTATTCCTTGGGATAAGCTTAGTCTGTAAAGATATAAAAGTGGGTTACCTGGTACCTGAGCAATGAGCAGAGCACACTATAAGTGATGCCATCCTCGCCTGGGGCGGTCGCCTTACCCTTGCGAAGTGCATTATTTAATTCCCACTCAGTTATTTCGGCAAAGTCGGAGGGGTCAGTGGCAGAACAGGTATGGCAATGTTAAAATTCCTATTTATTTTCGTGGTGTTAAGTTTATATCTTATTCTCTGCGGAAGTGAGTTCAGCTGAGAGGTGATCTAGTAACAAATTGGCCTGTTCTAATGGGCTGTGGAACTGCGGAGTGACAACCTGCTGATTTTTCTCCATACTTCAGCTGCAGAAGTTTGGTGGTTAATACTCTGCAGGAATTGCTCCCAATGTTTACTGCGAAGTTGAGCCTTTAATTCTCTGAATTCTTTATTAGCTCTGAGGAATCGTAAAAGATTTTCTGATGTCATGTTATCCCTATAACAATTAGCAAGTTCCTGAACTCGTTTATGCTCCCTACTTAAGATGGGGTCATTTATCCACTTTGGTGCGTGAGGATTAGGGGAACTTTTTTCTTTGAGAGTTTTCTTGAGCAGACCCATGTATTGTAGTAGTCAGTGACAACTTTTATCAGGTCCTGAGAGTAATTTTCGACAGTGGATTTGACATGGGTACTATACCAGTCATAAACACGTGCCTTGAAGTGATGCTCCAGTCCCGGTGGGATTGTAATTTTAGGTCTGGGTGCTTTGTGAGCTATGCTGTTGTCAACAGTATACTCTGTTAGGATTGCAAAGTGGTCACTGACTAACTCTCGAACCAGTGAAGTACAAACATTACCATGTACAAGATTTTTGCCAATTACATAATCTAACCTGCCACCTGCCAAATGAGTCTGTTTATCTGTGTCATATACAGTCATCGATCTTCTATTGACGAAATGTTTAAATTCCTCCCCATTGCTGTTACTCTGGTGATCACCAAATTGTGTGTGTCTAGCACTGAAATCTCCCATACATAATGTTCCTTAATTATGGAAATTGGGTAGAGAACCGAACCAGTCAGAAACTTTGAGCTCCTGGCACACACATGAGTCTTAATTCTTAAATGATGGAACTGCACGTCAGTGTTCCCGGACCCTTCCACTAGTTCATGTGGCAGTGTTAGCTTTACATAAGTCAACAAACCCGTCATGGCTGTATTTACATATGAGCAATACCCTTTGAGTTTAGGTGCTATTTTCATGTTAGTAGCAGCTGCAAACGGTTCTTGTACGCAGATTACATCGACATTGTTTTTACGAATATAGAACTCTAGGTCATTAAGCCTAGGCTTAATACTACGCATATATCATGATATGAATTTTATTGTGCGTTTATCCATAAATGAAGAGTTTTTTATTTGATAGTCTATACTTCATTCTGTAATATCCTCTGATGGTAACGCATTTTACTTTACAGAAAGCACACATATACATTGCTGTATAACCATACTTCTCCTCACATAGGACAGACCTTAATTTAAAAGTACACTTAACCATTTAAACTATTAATTCTTAGCTTTTTTCTGCTTCGTAGCTCAATCCCTTCAATTGATGTGTTGAGGACATTCGGGGGACCGGAAGCCTTATCAGGGTCCGTGTCACGTAGTTCCTGACACTGTCTTTCCTCAGTATCAGCACGGGCTCCCTCACACTGACCACCATTAATGGAGGTATTGGTATCATGACACCGTGTGTCATCGTGGGATTCTTTATCAGTGATGGCAGTACTGGCCTCTCGACAGTGGGTCCTTTTTCATTTTTTCTATATCTCGCTTCAGTGTCTCTATTTCACCAATCAAAATTAACTTTTCTTCTTTGAGTGCTTGAAATGATTTCAATGGTTGTTCTGCACTGATATTTCCTTTAGTTGGTGTTGTGACGTTACCACTGACGTCACAGTCCACGCGCGGCCTAGCGGGGGATTCCCCGGTGCGGCCTGCGGTCAACCATGGGTGAGGGTGAGGGTGAGGTGCCAGGGGAGGGGAGGGGGCTGGCGCCAGGGGAGGGGATGGTGATGACGCGTCCTCGCTGTGAGAGTCGGTGGGCTCGGCTGGTGCCAGGGGAGAGGAGGGGACTGGTGCCAGGGGAGGGGAGGGGGATGGCGCGTCCTCGCTGTCCTCGGAGGTTGCAATTGGAGTGGAGAATTTGAGGCCCGGAAATCGCTCTGTGAAGAACATCATCATCTCGTTGACCTTCTTCACCAGCTCTGCGACCGTGGCATGCAGATCGGAACCTTCAGCACCCCTACTCCCCGGCAACCGCGGGAAGTCTCGGCTGCTGGTGACGTCATGGCGGGCACGGTCAGCCACTCCCCCGGCACGCTGGTCGCTGATTGGGCTGGGAGGCGTCGGCTGGTCTCTCACTAACTCCACAGGGGGAGGCGGGAGAGGTGCCAGGCCAGGGAGGGCGGTGCACCCCCTGTGCCAGGCCGTCACCCCCGTCTTCTTACATCTGAAGCATGATGGGATGAAAGGGGCAGCTGTGGCTCCCTCTGCCTCTACAATATTGCGAGGACACTTATTAGCATTGTGCTGTTCACCACATACTGCACAGCGTACCTTATCTTTGCAGTATTTAGCTACATGGCCACTTCCCATACAGTTGAAGCAAATGACAGGGACTCCACGGACGCACGTGGCTGGTGGGCAAGTATTTTCCAAAAAAATTGTATGTACTGGGAGGTGGTTGCTCTCCTTTCCATACTATTCGGATGCGGTTGAGTGGCTGGCCATCTTTATACACTCTGATGGCCTTGTGAACTCCCTCGAGCGCATATGCATTCTATATATATATATATATATATATATATATATATATATATATATATATATATATATATATATATATGAGTCGTTGTACCTACTATATATTTAATGTATTTAAGAAAATAAAATAAGAGTAAAGACGAAATAAATAAATAAAGAGCCATGTAGAAAAAAGAAAGAGAAGGAAAAAAAATCCTTGTCGGTTCTGAAGAAGTAAAAGTGGTAATAAGAGTAATGGGCGAATCCCTGTAATTCCACTTGCAAATTAAATGATACTTCTGATTCAGTTCAGCAAAAAATTGAAATTCAATTACATTGTAAGCCAGCACTTTGACTGAGTATTTTTTTTTTTTTTTAATTATTATCAACAGATATTACTCGTACATCAAAGACCATAAAAACAGCAATAGAAATTTCCTAAATTTATATTGAAGATGAAAAGCCTAGTGAATTACTGGCTTTATTACCCTCCCCCCCCCCTCATCTAGAATGCTTTTGTTTACACCGACACTTACCTTGTGAAGCATGTGCTCATTTCAACTCCTTTGAGTCTGGATATGGTAAAACATGGTCTTATGCAACCTAATTAAATGCGGTCTGATTGTAATCCTGCAACACATGTTCTTAAAATGTATGCCTGTGGAATTGATTTAGAAATTCGAATCAGATACCAAGTTAACAAAGTTACCTACATGATGTAAATGATGTAATAATGCATGAAAAACACTAATATATCATTCAATCATTCATGTGTGTATATATATATATATATAGATATATACATATATATATTAATATATATGTATATATAAATAAATATAAATTCATATATATATATATATATATATATATATATATATATATATATATATATGTATACACACACTCATATACACATACATATATATTCCTGACCATGGGCCGGATACTCAAAATTCGGTTACGCTCTCGCACGGCTTGATGTCCTAACGAGGTCGCAAATCTCCCATACTCAGAGAGAAAAAAAGAAATCGTAACCGAAAGAAAACCTCATCACCGTAGTTCGATGGGATACCCTCAGACGGCGGGACCTTTTCGAACTGACCAATCAACAGTCAGTTTTTATACGTAACTACCAATTGGAGGCCACGGTCATTAGGGGGAGATGCGAGCGAGAGAGAGAAGGGGCGTGGAGAAGAGAGCGAGAGTGAGATATATAAAGCTGATTCTAAATACATAGATAGATAATTGGATGGATAGATAAAAAGACAGATAGAGATACAGATATATATGTATATATGTATAAATAAATGTATATGTATGTTTCTATATATGATATGTACACATACATACATATATACTGTATATATATATATATATATATACATACACTACCTTCTTCTATGATAAGACGCCTTCATTTCCTAAAACTCTATCAGTATTCAATGCGTATTGTTGTCAACTCCATTGGGTAAACGACGAGTGCATAGTTCTATAATTGCTTGTTATATTCTTTTTATCAATTGGCTTGGGAGAATGGGGGTATTTGTGATATACAGAGGCAATATAAAATGATATGACGCCTAATACTGTGTATAGGACGGTCATTTAAACATAATCCACCCATAAGTTACGAGGTGCTGTGATGGTAGGCGGGGACGGTTAGAAGTTTTGAGTATGACCCTCGGATCTCGCAGTTCGACTTAAGACATGCGCGGCCTGGCTGCGTGGGCTTATGATATCGTAGTGATCATTGACTTACCATTCAAGTTTCAAGTTCATTTCTTATGGAGCTTGCCATAATTAATCTTTGTAATAGATTGCCGACGGAGTGGGTCGAGCGGTAAGCACTCTCCAAAGGCATGGTGGGTCTGTGATAAAATGTTGCTCGTGAATCTTGTTAAAAGTGTTACTTCCCGTACATACACAAAAAGAGCCTGGGCACAACTCTTTTCCTAAAGACATGTAATCATAAAAGAAACAAATATAGAAAACTGATATTTAATTAATCGGCATGGATATATATAAATACATGATGAGAATATAACAAAACCTGCACATACAACTGGGGCACACTACTTATCTTACAATGTGTCTCTCGTACCGTCCATTGAATACCACTTTGTAACACAGATACAATAAAGATAAAGGCTCGGCTACGGCCTCTCTCTATATCAACTTATAGCAGGAGGTCCTCTTACCCGGCAGTCTTCCGTCAAGGATCTCTGGCTTATGGAAAGAAAACCTCACTGCTATAAGCAAACTGACCGTTTGGATGAGGAGAGAGAGTACCAGTAGCTTTGGCCGTGCGAGCTTGAGTCCCTTGTTCCTCTCCGGACATCTGCCTCAACGTTTTGACGGCGGCAACAAGCAGTAATGATCTTTAAGAGGAGTGAGACTTTCTTTACTTCTATGTTTTAAAATTAACAAAATACAATAAAAATAAGAGAATAAAAAGACGGGAAAGCTAAAACACAGACATAACGTTTTATTATTCTATGCAAGCACCATGCATTAGAGACGTTGCAATGTCCCGGTGCTGGTCCCTGGTGGCCACGGGTAGAAATTCCAAGCGTCCAGCCCTGCCACGAATAGCTTGGGATCCCCTTAAAGACAGCCCGTTTTCCAAATGGGAGATTATTCATCAATATCGTAAGCTGTTTTGAGTATCCGGCCCCATGACTCGAACTCGGTCCCTTCACATGAGTCCCGGCCTTTTACCACTGAACCACTGCGGACCTATAAAACAACCAGGCGCCATACTGGCTCCATGGAAAAGACCTCTATATTATTCACTAGGGTACTTATAACATGTATATGTGTATTTATATATATACATATATATATATATACATACATACATATATATATATATATATATATATATATATATATATATATATATATAACAATGAGCTGAAGACAAAAAGCAATTCGACAATATTGAGAGTATTAAAGAGAAACACAATACAATATATGAATACATTATATAAATACAAAAAAACAAGAAGGAAGTGGTAAAGAGTGAAATGAACAATTGTATATACAGTATTATGAGAATTTTAAACTAACCATATAGGTGTTGAGGAAGAGGAAATTACCAAGCTGGAGAACAAGGTGGTTGCAACAGAAGGTGTTGTTCAACTGTGGTTTATCTTTTGAATAAACAGAGATTAAGATATGATAAGGTCTTGACGGGATGAGTGAAAAGAGAGACTTGTTAAATCTGTGTTAGAATAAGGCTGTTAATGTGCTACCTTGTGGGCGAGAAATGGTCTGCTCAGTAGAAGGACAGCCCTGAAGGACTTGCCTTTGTTTTCTAGGAAACGGTTATGTGGCCATTGTGAGGTTGACGCCATGTACCTAGCTTGGCAGCAAGGACAGGTAAATAAATATTCTTCTTTAGAACAGAACCAGACGCCTCTGGACAACCTCAGAAGGACTGAAAAACTTTCATCCGAACCATAAAAATTGCAGAAGAACATCAACTTTTAAAAGCTATGGTGTTATTTCTAAATATAAGGCTTGAATTTAGGCGGACAATAGTCTGGCCAATTTCCTTCAACAAAAGAACATGTCGTGGCCCAGTGGGGAACCGATAGCTACACTGTCTGTTGGGGTGTGTTGCTGTTGCTATCAATGGAGCAAATGTAGTTGATGGGTCAATATGAGGATGATTTATATCACAGTGTAGAACTCACTCTCTCATTTATTGAAAGCGGTCAAAATCTGTTCACAATTGGCTTCACCGTTACCTGTCACATAACATAATTTAATATAATAATTGTAAATACATAAACCAGTAATAGGGAATTACACAGGTAATATGGATCACTTTAGTTTAGTTCACAGTCATCATTATTAGGTAAACACTGCTGGAACAGACGTCGTCTTTAGGAATGTTGGAACCCCTATTCTGTACTACCGTTGTGGTGTGGTACTCTATACTGTTTTCCATTCCAGTACTCATGATGTAAGCTAGAGTGCAGCATAGCAGTGTCCCACTACCCTGGCACTCCATCGCAGCCCATGTGGCCGGCATTAGCCATCTCTTGATTCCACATGCTGTAGCATCTATGTGCATTTTGATGACCATCTGTTCTTGTCTCCTTTTTTCATCTCGTTCTACCGTCGGCAGTAACAGGGAGTAAAGTTAATCGTCAAAAAGAAAGACAGAGTGATGGGATGCTATTTCTACGAATTTCCTATAATTGGCTTTTGTTCAGCCAGATTAACCAAGAAGGGCGGCAAGCAAGATGTTACTTATAATTTCTGTTGTTTCGAGTATGTGGACATTTGTAAACAATGATTCTATATCCAAACTTGGCATGGTGATGAGTTGTTGAAAGTTAAGGGATGCAATTTCGTTAGCAAAGGCTATTGAATACTCAGTCGTGTACTGATTTGTAGTCAGAAGATAATGGACAAGAAATTTTGTAGTGTCATAGTTGAAAGTGCCGATCGAAGAAATGATGGGTCCTAGAGGAATTTCTGATGTATGGACTTTAGGCATTCCATGGACAAGTAAGTGGTTTAATGTTAGAGAACAGTCCCTTTAGTTTATCATCTATTTTTAATAAGTACGTTGATATATCAGTGGGTATCTATTTGAATTTGGTAATTGAGAATACCTTTCATCTTATGTTATTGGTCACTCTTGTTCATGACAACGACTCTTTGGCTGATTACTATCGTGTCATCTTTAAGTCTCTGATTCATTGCTTGTTTTGTCATCCTTAAGTCTCTGATTCATTGCTTGTTTTGTCATCCTTAAGTCTTTGATTCATTGCTTGTTTTGTCTAGCGTGAGAATTATTGAAAAGTAGTGTTGGTTTTGTTGTTAAATTGGTAACATAATTTGAGTTGTTTTTGTAAATGTCACATTAAAAAAATGCTATTGTACAAATAAAACCCATGAGGGGTAACCCTAGTTGGGACATAAAATAGTCCAGACCATCTTTTTGTTCTTCAGTAAGAATTACCTTGTTTTTCTCCACTTTTTTGTTAATGTCAACTAGTTTTAAAAATTTGTTGCCATTAGTAGTGACTATTTCGGACAATTTATTATGATGATTATTGTTAAATAATCTAGAAATACGAGTAAAGTCAATTATAGCTAATGTAGTTTTTTCCTAATTTAGTTTAAAGGTGATATCTTTACTCTTTCTTTTTTCTTTGTTTAGTCTCCAGGCCAATAAACACAACACAAAGAGCAGTATATGTGTGTTCTTATGAATATTGGTTTTTGGATGTGGAAATAAAGGAATTTAG
>BOPN01004832.1:108478-112937 GCA_017312705.2 Penaeus japonicus
CTGACGCAACTCCTCCTTATCCTTCCTCAACCTCCCGCCCCCCCGCAATTTCCAACAATGTCTTAATATACCTGCCATATCATACATTCAATTAGTTAATGTTCCCAGCTTTCATAATTTCTGTTATCAACTGGCTGCTAGACCCGCTTCAGTGCTTATCTGTATAAGATAAAGCTGCAAAACATATTTTCAAATAGCAAAAAATAAAAAATAAAAAAATAAAAATAAAAAAAGAAAAAAAGAAAGAATAAAAAGCTGGCAGCAATGTCCACCTTTTTTAAGGGAAATGTTAAATAAATCATGTCGACATAGGGAGTCTTTATATGATTTTTTTTTCACTTTAAATAATTCACAATTTACCATGTACAAACATTATACATTCGCCAATAATCGTCCAATTATTTTTTCCTGACTCATCTTGTAGTGTTGCATTCTACAGGACTTCCATAAAGGTTATGACATTCTGAATAATATCTGTAAAGATCACTCAAATGCAATGCCTTCAGTCGACCGTCTTCCTGTCCGCGAAATTCATGTCAGTGACTTGGCCTCCTTTTCTGAAGGAGATGTAGCGTATCCAGAATTGGTTAATCCTAGAGCCCTTCGCCTTGTACACTCTTTAAGAAAAGCAGCCTGGATATGGTACGCAACTAACCTTTGTCCATATCATAAAGGCACAACAAATCTACCTATATAAGCTTTGTTTGCATGAATGTCCGACTCGTGTAAAGGTAAGGTGATGGGCACTATCATGCAAATCAATATGATGTCATTTTAGAACATGAGTGATTTGTTTTAGAATGTCACTCCTTAACGAAGTCTCTTTAATTTCTGCTGACCTTGATTTCCCTCCAGGACTTCCATCTCGCCCCCTATCTGATCCTTTCGATTCAATATTTTCTTACAAGTCTTGTCTGTCTAGTTTTCTTCCTCCGATCCCTCAGAAGCTAACATTTCTCTAGCTGTCACGGACTTTACTTGAATTAGACTGGCCAACGATAAAGATTAATGGATAAAGAACACGCTAGAATGAAAATATTTTAGATATATTCTCATTACTTGTTATTACAAGGACATAAATATTGTTATTACTCGTATGTCTGTCAAGCGAGATCCGTCAGCAAGTGAGCATAATCTTAGGCATGAAGACTCTGATGACACACACATACGCATTTATTTTATTTAGATATATTAAAGATAATAAATCATATATCATATGAAGCAAGATAAATAAATATATATCTATATCTATTTATATATATATATATATATATATATATATGTATATATATATATATATATATATATATATATATATATATATATATATATATATATATATATATATATATATATATATATATATACACGATAACTTGTGCCAACTTTCCTTGAGTTACCCGGTTACTCACTCTACTCGTTCCAACCCGCCACCCTTCGTTATGATTGGTAGATGGTCAACAGGTATATCTTGTATATCACAAGATAAGAATCCCGTCATGAAGCTATGTAATTCTTTTAACTGAAAATCACAGGTCAACCGGAAGCTTACTGAGGATAATGGAATGACCCATCGACTATGCCGCTGTCCATTCAAACTATAAAAGTAATGAATGTTTTTCATATATACGTATATGCACATACGTACGCGTGCGCACACACACACGCAACTATATATTATATATATATGTATATATATATATATATATATATATATATATATATATATATATATATACATATATGTATATATATATATATATATATATATATATATATATACATACATACATACATACATACATACACACACACACACACACACACACACACACACACACACACACACACACACACACACACACATATATATATATATATATATATATATATATATATATATATATATATATATATATATATATATATATATGCTAGGAGTTAGCTTAAGAGACAAGAAAAAGGCCACATGGATCAGGCAGCAAACAAAAGTAGAGGATATACTCAAGAGCATCAAGAAGAAAAAGTGGCAGTGGGCTGGACACATATATCGGAGACAGGACAACAGGTGGACAAAGAAAACAACAGAATGGGTAATACACGACACAAAGAGACCCAGGGCAAGACCAATGACTAGATGGCGGGATGAAATAGCAAAATCCGCAGGAGTAAACTGGTATCAGAAGACACAAGACCGGAATGACTGGAAAAGATTGAGAGAGGCCTATGTCCTGCAGTGGATTGATACAGGCTGATGATGATGATGATGATAATATATATATATATGCGTGTGTGTGTGTCTTATATTACATTAGGTACAATGTGTTATGTTATATAAGGTACAAATTTATTTTGCACTCGTTTTTTTCATGACTTGAAAACAAACATGATCAATACAGACACAAAATACACACGCACGCTCGCACACACACACACATGCACAGTGCACCCAAATACAATATGTTTCCCTATAGAGTAACGACCTCAGCCTTTGTCGATAGATTATCACGTGTAGATTTGACTGACAGCCCAGATAAGTAAACGAGGGAGAGGTCCGGGGGCCGAGACTTGGGGAGTTGTTTTACGACATTTGTTGCATATAATTTTGTGAAATATTTCGATATCAAAGTAAAATTAGATTAAAATGCAACATTGTCTATGCCACTACCATCGCAGCAAGATTATTGCATGCCAGAACTGCATAATATGGAATGCAAGTTCGGCATATATGCTATCGAACATCTTACCGATCAATATATGTACCGTCGCAACAGGGAAAAGGTTAATGTCCTGTCTATATTTTGAGATTAAATGTTTTAATATTATTCTGAGAAATATGCATTAAACAGAACTTTACATTAGATTACTGATATCGGTTTTGTGCCAAATTTCCATGCCAGTTATTATGACCTAGTATGAAACAGGAGCTGGTACCATGATAATGGAATTATTCTTGGCATGTTATCTAGTATTTCACCCTCATGTTGAAAACAAGAAGAGGTGATCTTCATCGTTGGGAATGGTCACTCCGAAAGTTAACAAAATGTATTATCCGTAGGTCAATGGATTATCAAATGTTTAAGAAATAATCTAATCTAAAACATATCAAGTATGTCATTTCCCTTCAACCTTTCCCATATCATTCCCATATCATTGACAATGATACCTACAACCATCTTCTCCCATCCTACCCATTCGACACTGATAACTACCCACACATACCTTCTCAACAGGGCTCCATGACTTCATAAGGATGATGCCACCAGAGCGGTGTGACAGGCCGATGTTAAGTCTTTGCGATTGACTCTTTCCTTCCTTCCTGCCTCGCAGATGCTTGGCTAGTCATTCAATATTGTAGGCATTGCAGGTTGTGGCGCCCTGCATAGTGTGGAAGAGCTGTCTAAGCATTGCAGTAATGAGATGAAGAAGCTTGGCTCCTATAGCAACCACGCCATTACGCTCAGGCGGCGGCCTAACCATGTGATGATGCTCTGATGGCACGCAGACACAAGGACCGTGCCAGGATACACGAATGCACATCCTAATCCTATTCAAGCATTTCTACGTTTGACAAAATGATACCGTGCGGCCGCTTGTAACTGATTTCTGATCTGAGCAAGAAGGAAATAACAGGACATGCAGTGATTCCGTGACTCCTACACCTCCCATACTATCTCTGCATGTCGACGGTTTTTGACAGACTAAATCTCTATTTTGCTGCTATTTCCTACTTATTCCTATCATGATTAAAGCAGGTACATGTAATCATAGCGAGTGCTAACTTGATTGTGTTTTCACAATCTTTTCTTTCTTTGTATGATTATTATCATTAACCATTCGCTCACTTTAATGTGTAATGCCAACGAAAGTTGTTTGCCTTCTCTGGCATCTTCTATCATTGCAATAATCATAATCATCAATATCATCACTTTCATTATTCAACATAGTTAACATCTTGACAGTAAACGTTACGAATGGACCACGATGTGGTTAAGAATCAGACATTTACACATTATCACAATGATGGTAATGGTACCCATGATATGAATAATAGTAAAAATAATGATAATACTAACTATGATAATGATATCAAACATTCATGCTCTACATATCATGTAAACATTATTTCAGCTTCACTATAAGGGACTTAAATTACCGAATTGAAATATGCAAATAAGTGTTTTTATTTGAAATAAAACTGTCTCTCTTTACCAGTGCAGAATTACTGCACAGCCATAAACATATTTGCATAACTAATTAATGATACAGAGATACATGTCATATTAATGAGATTGTCATTCCGTATAATTTCATGACTAGTATAACGTTAAGATAAAAGCCTTTATTATCTACATTTACTCTTTCTGCATCCACTGACTATTAATTAACCCCTATAAAAGAAAGGATAAGAACTACACCACTATTAAGGTGAATGGAGAGAATCGCATATATATATATA
>BOPN01004833.1:20000-37500 GCA_017312705.2 Penaeus japonicus
ATTAGTCACTTGTCACGTGGATTAGTTCGATCCCTTTCTGAAGAAACATCAAGGTAATGGAATGAAAGAGAAAACGAGACGAAGATGTCAGAATTCCCCGGGGAGACCGAGTTGAAGCCAGGACCGAATGCTATGAAAAGTTGAGCAAAGGCGTTTGTTTACTTGCCATGTCGTTTGACTTTTTTCTTGATATTTTATGTAAGCTTAAGAATGCATTTCAGAATGCGTGTCTCGATCCCGCACATTGATTCCTTGTGGAAAGCTGATAAGGAACATTATAGACGTTGAAGAATTAGTTGTACTCAGGTTCTATGGTGTATATTTACAGTAAATTGAAAGAAATGTACTTTAAATTTATTTTTTCTTGCGACCGATCTCCCCGGTTATCGAATCGGTCGTTGATGAATTCTTTAAATTTTATATTCTCAACTCATCCATTCTTTCACTCACCTCCTAAGCTTACCGCAAAAGATAAGTACATGTTGAACAGGTTCAGCATGTACTTGCGACGTGTGTCAGTGTGTGTAAGCGACACCAACAAATGGACAAACGGGACATATGAAATATAAGTTCAACGCGTAAACGAGTGTCGTTGGGCTTCTGCCATTCTCGGTAACAAGTGCCCTCAGCACAGCCCGGCCGAGCATCGCGCGGGAAGATCCGGTGCTGACGGATCTTGCAAGTGAAATCGTTGACCAAAGCACAAGGGGCACAGGATCAAGATCCTCGGGATTAGGAACACTGAACCGACTCGGCGTGTATCCTTTCCCCTACTTGCCGCTTACTTTGCTCACCCCGCTACGACTACCGCTACGCCGCCGCCCCCCTCACCCCCAGCGCGACAGTTACCGCATAGTAGTCTTCGTCGCGGTCGTAGTTGCGTATGTTCTCGGGGAGCGAGCCGCATTACGCAAAACCTCGTGGGAGCGAGCGAGCGAGCGCAGGCCGGCGGCGTCAGAACCGGCCTCAACGTGTCCCGTCCATGCGGAGTAGTCCGGCTCTCGCGAGACTTGTAGTATGGGGGACATGCCTTTTGTGGGTCTGTGCTGGCGTGGTTCTTCATGTGGTTCTCTTCGTTGCTATGGTTCTTTTATGTTGCTCGCTTCTGTTTAAATGCTTTACTTACCTACCTGTCTTTACGGTTCGCTTGGCTCTTAGCTTGTCTTCTCTATATTACTTCATGTTTTGTTTTTATATCTGTCTTTATGCCTTCACTTAATCCTGTAATGCTTTAACTACAGTCTTATGTACTTTGTCTGTGTTCTTATTTACCTCTGGATCTTTCAACTCTTCTCTCTGCTTAGCTCCTCGCATACCGCTTCTTCCTGTCCTGGCGTCTTTCACTTACGCTTTGCCTTTTCCTCTTTCGTTCTTTCGATCTCCTTTTCCACCGATCACCTGCTTGCCCCAGTACACGGCGTTACGCTTTAACTTCATGAAACGCGAGTGGTGATTGGCCGATGGATTTTTTTAAGGGGGGGGGGGTAGAAGATGGAACAGGCTGATTGGTCAATAGCGATTTACATTTGAAGGTGATTGGCAATTGATATTTTTTCTACCTTTCGTTTGAAGCTGATTGGTCAGCGGGGAATCGTTTACCTCCAAGTGTTCTAACGTGTAGTTTGGCCCTGTTGATGGTGAGTGCGTGGTTGGGAGTGCAAATGAGGATTATGATGATCTGGCGTCGAAGAAGTGTTATCATTTGAATTATTCGCACGAACAGTTAAAGTTACGATTGTCGTTGGGTGGTTAATGGTTTGTTGTTATCGGTCCACCACTCGGGTCTTTTGACTGACAGCTTTAAGCCCCTGGCGTGGACCCGATGATAGTAATGGTGTTGATGGTGTTCGTAATAAATAATTCGATTGTTTGTTTATTATTGTGAGCTTAGGCATATGCTGTTTGAAAAGTTGTGGAGGGCATTGAATTCTCCATGACGAATTGCATCGTATTTCTTGAGTAGTGAGTTAGTACTTAGTTATTGCCCTTTCTGTAGGTCGAAAGGCTTTCATAGTGGATGGAAATTTAAAATATAATAATAATTATTATTTTATTTTTCTTGTTCCTCTCCTGTGTTATAGGTCGTCAGGGCGATAATGAGTTGTAGTGTTGTTATGATGATAATAATAATAATTGTTATTGTTATTATTATGGCTAGGAGTATTAGTAATTGTATTACTATTTCTATTTTTATTGTCATTATCATCATATCATCATCATCATCGCCATGATTATTGATATTATTATTATTACGATTATGATTATGATTATTATTGTGTATTACTATTCGATAATTATTATTTGTTATCAGTATTATGTATCATTATTTCGTATTATTATTATTATTGTTACTATTATTGTTGCTCTTATTGTAATTATTAATGTTATTGGTACAGCTATTGACGTCTGCGTTAGTCATTACTGATACTTTATATTCAGGGTCAATATTACGATTATTGGTGATGATGTTTGTGGTATTTCGATTGCTATTCGGGTTCAGTTTTTGTCATCGTTGCTATTCAAAACTATTTATATTTTAAAACGTCATTTTCATCGCCTTCGTCATATCCTTTTCTGTGGAAATTCGTTTTCTTGATCTTGTTCTTTTTAATCTGATGTTTTATTTTGCTTATTTATTTTTATTTTGTATTACTATCATTATATTTATTATTTGTTGTTATCATTGTTAGGGCCATTATTATTGTTGTTATTGTTACTATAATTTTTATTACCATTATCATTATTGTTTTTGTCATTATCATAGTATTTTTAGTATTTTATGTAATCATCTAATCCTAACATATTGAAATGCTTATTCAACCTTTTACCCAACGTTTTATTTTTACGAGTTCTCCATTTTCTTCATAACGAAAGTCACCACTATATCCGGTTTCGATGTAGGTCTATGTAATCAGTCAGCCCAGTCGCCACATAATACTTCATTTTTTTATAATCTTTAAACGAAGAGTTATGTCTTGTAAAGTCTTAATTTTGCATGTTTTGTAATGGGGCTTAGTGTGAAGTAGATGGCCGCTTGGAGATACCATTGACAATAGTTTCAGAGACGTGTGTATGTGCGTGTGTGTGCGCGCGCGCGCGCGTGTGTGTGTGTGTGTGTGTGTGTGTGTGTTTGGGTGTGTTCATGTGTGTATTTTTGTTTTGTTTGTATATGTATTTATGTACGCATGTACGTGCGTGCTTATGTATGTGTATAAATGAAACGGGTGGTACATCCTTTGATAGTGTTATCATGCTGTGAAGAGGATAAGAGGCGGCGAAAAGGCGAGGCTGCGCCACTTAAGTGTGCTCGGGAACATTTCAAACTAGTTACCGCAGAAAGGACACCGATATGTATTGTGCTGTAACTTGTATGCGGTGCTGTAATGAGGCCTGCCTTGCTTGCTTGCTTCCTTGCTTGGATGGTGGGTGGGTGTTATGCGCGGGTGGGTTGTGGATACGCGTGTGGTGTGGCGTGGCTCAGGCTGCTAGGTTGGTGGTGTAGGTGGTGGTGTTGTTTTTATGGCCTTATTTCCATTGTGTTGCTATTGATAGCAGTATGTAATTATTATTATAACGATTTTAGTTATCATTTTCATTGCCGTTGGTGTCATCATTGTTAATATGATTTTTTTTGTTATCTTTATCATTATTGTTGATGGCATGGTATTTGTTATTATTGTTTGCTATTAGCCATAGTACTACACACAGTACAGTTACCGCTTCCATTATTATTTATATTTGTTGCTACTAATGTTCTCGATAGTGGTACTGTTTTATTCTCACCAGCATCAATTAGGATTTTTTTATTACTATTGTTTTTTTTCTTGTTATTTGCAATAGTTTTTTTTCTATATTAATCTTATTTTGTTATTAGTACTATTACAATGAATGCCTTACCGTCAAGTCATTATGATGATTGCTATCATTAACGCTATTCTGTTTATAATTATCACTATTATTATTATTTATTATTAGATGTGTCTTGTTATCATTATCGTTCATAGTTTCCATTATCATTATCATCATCATCATCATCATTTATTTTATTATTACCGGAATTATTGATACTATTACCATGTTTCACGTTTTCGCCGCTTAATTCTCACCCTCGCGCGGCCAAGGGTGAAAGTGGGCGGGCATGGGCGTAGGTCTTGCGGCTCAGAGTTGTGAGCACAGGGAGGAAGCTGAGCTGAGGTGTGAGGCGGGGTTGAAGAAGCGGAAGAGGGGTTGGGAAGAGGTTAGGGGAGGGGGAAGGAGCGGGAGAGAGGTCGAGGGAGTGGGGGGGGGGGAGAAGGAGGTTGTAAAGGAAGAGAGGAAGAGATGATGTTTTAAAAGAGGGGGAAGACGTGAGGTTGTAAAAGGAAGTGGGGAAAGGGGATTGTAAAATGAGAGAGCAAAGGGTGAGTTACAAGGATGGCGAGGGGAGGGAAAGGGGAGGAGAAGAGTGGGAGGAATGGGGAGGGAAGCTTATATAGGTTTCGAGTGGTGGGCAGGAAGGATGTGTTCCAAATTTTTCTCATGTGGATATATAGTGTGTATATGTGTAAGTGTTTTTTTGTGTATATATATATATATATATATATATATATATATATATATATATATACACACACACATACATATGTATGTGTATATTTGTATATATGTATGTTTATGTATATTTGTATATTATGTATATGTATATATATACGTGTGTATGCATATATGTATACATAAACGTGTACGAATATATATATATATATATACATATATAAATATATACATATACATATGCATATGTATATGTATATATATATATATATATATAATTATATATATATAATTATATATATATATAATTATATATATATATATATATATATATATATATATATATATATATATACACATGTGTGTATGTATACATACATACATACATACATACATACATATCTATCTATCTATCTGGACGTTAGTGATCGTGCAATGGTTTAGACAAAAATAGATGAAAGTAGACAATTTCATTCAAATATAATTTTATTCGTCGATAGATAGAGTGAGCGTCAGAGCCACAGCGAGCCACAGAGAGCCACAGAGCGCCATTTCGGGTGCCAAGCGATGGAAGTCTGGGCAAGAAGTGGCGGGTGGAGGAGAGAGGGAGGAGGAGGAGGGTGGAGAAGGGGGTGGGGTGGGGGGAGGATGGAGGAGGCAAGGCAAAGGGGACAGTCGGCCCTTGGGATCGATAGCTGGGGGTAGGGTAGTCTCCGTGGGGAGGGAGGGAGGGACGGAGGGTAGGAGGAAAGGGCGAAGGAATAGGAGGAGGAGGAAGGAGAAAAGGGAAAAGGGAAAAGGGAAAAGGGAAAGAAGATAGGTAGGGAGATTCGCCCCTCGAGAGAGGAGGAGAAAGTTAGGAGGAGAATGACGGTAGCGAAGACGTGAAGACAGACTTTTTTCTCGTTTCTTTTTTTTTCTCTCTCTTTTTTTTTTTTTTTTTTACTTCTCCAAGGTTAAGGGTGGGAAAGGCGAAATGGAGAGGGAGTGGGAGAGGGAGAGGGAGATTGTCGTTTGACGAGCCTGACGGAAGGGCGGCCGAAGAACGGCGAGGAGGTGGCCCTGTGACCGAGCTGCGAACTCTGACCCTGACCTTCCTTCTTCCCTCCCTCCCCTTCCTCCCTCCCTCCCTCCCCTCCCTGCTTCCCTTCCCCGTCGCGGCACTCGGATTGTTGGACTGGGGGAGGGGGGGAGGGGAAAGGGTAGGGGTAGTGATATGGCGAAAGAGGAAGGGTGGGGGGGGGGCAAGAGTTTCGCGTCGCCGCCGCCGCTGCCGCCGTTAGTGCCTCCTCTGCGTTGACGACTGGTGGCACCCGGGATGCCTGACTTGGGTGGCGGCGGCGATGATGCTGTTGTGCGGCTCTCGGCTGTTGGGTGCTGCCTGCGCTGATATTTATAACGCCGCTCTCTGTCCGTCCGGCTGTCTCCTGTCTCTTTCCCCGTCTCTGGCTGTCGGGGCCCTTCTTCACTCCTCGTTTGCACGGACAGCATCGCTTACTCACTCACTCACTCACTCACGCACTCACTGCCTTACCACTAACACCATCGTCATCACCACCACCACCACTATCACTATCACCGCCACTGTAATGATTACTTGCCGTTTACTTCGGTCAATTTGGGAAGAGAAAACTCACTGACTCTCGAAGCACCAACTACCATAGATACCATGGCGAGTGTGACGCTAAGTTGAATATGTGATGAACAATTTTGAATTGCTTATCATTGTTGTTAATTTTTTTATTATTATTGTTGATGTTTTTTTTATATGGCTTTTGTTTATTTTCTTCCTTGACTACATCGCGTGATATTTATGCCTAAGAGCAAATGGAGCGAATACAATTTTTTTTTTTTCAGTCTGGCTATATGTTGTTATTATATGTGTGTGTGCGTGTGTGTATGTGTACGTGTGTATTTATATATGTATATATATGTGTGTGTATATATATACATATACATATACATATACATATACATATACATACATACACCCCCACACACATGTATACATATACATATATACATATATACATGTATATATATATATATATATATATATATATATGTATATATATATATATATATATATATATATGTATATATATATATATATATAGAGAGAGAGAGAGAGAGAGAGAGAGATGTGTGTATATATATATATATACACATACATACACGTATATAACTACATTTATATATAGTTATATTTATAATTATTTGTTTCATGTACTTTTGTTATAACTTTTGTTTTAATTGTTACCGAAGAGTGTGACCTGAGTTACCTGTATGCCATACGTCCGGATGCAGTAGACACACCGCGAGAAGGGAAATAACGGACGAACGGGTGTTACGTCACTGTCTGGGCACTTGACTATTTATAATACGTTGCTCCAAGACGCTGCGAGGTACGCACGTCTCGCTTGTGTGTGTGTGTGTGTGTGTGTGTGTGTGTGTGTGTGTGTGTGTGTGTGTGTGTGTGTGTGTGTGTGTGTGTGAGGGGGGGGCGTGCATTTGTTTATGTGTTTGTCTGTGTTCCAGACTTCCTTTCTTCCTCTTTATCTATTTATCGCTTTTCTATCTCCTCTCTCTCGCCATCTTTCCTTCCCTATCTATCTGTCGAACTATTCCTGTCTGTCTATTTGTTCCTTCCCTCTTGTCCCCTCCCCTCCCTCAAAGCTTTTGTACCCAGCTCTGTACCCTCTTCGCCCCCTCTACCCCTTTCGCCTTTCATCTTCTTGATTATGACAGCGTTCCCTTATCCATTCGTTTTTTCTCGCCCGTCTGTTATCACGAGAAAGTCACTGTATCTCGAGTCGTATTTCACTAACTTCCCCTCGGTGCCCAGACCTTGCATGCTTCGGCGTCGTTATTCCCGTGTGGTCTTTCCTTTTCCGTTTATCTGCCTCTTCCTCCTGATTCTACTGTTCCTCCTCTCCCTTCTTCTACTTCTGTTCATATCCTTTTTAGATTCCTCCATCTCCTTCCGCTTCTTTTCCTTCCCACCCCTCCTCCCACACACTCCAGTTGCAATCACTTATGTCGCTGTTCCGCCTATTCCTCCCCTCCTCCTTTCCCACCACCTCCCTTCATCTTCTACCACCACCTTCTTCTACGGCCTCCCCCTCGCCTTGCCCCCTCCCCTTTTTGGCCACACCCCACGCGCCGGTTTAGCGCGACTATTGCCCGGGTGTCGAGATACCTTAAAGAGGTATTGTGGAGTGTGTGGCGCGCGGGGGCCGGGCGGCAGCGGCGGCGGCGGAAGGGAGAGTAGCGAGCAGGCACTCCTCCATCCTGGGGCGTCGGGAGTCCTCCATCCTCCTCTTGGGCCTAGAAGTGCAGGTCCCGCGGAACACTCCGTTGATGGGAAGGAAGTCTTAAACGTGGCTCTCCCCCAAATCGGCACGAGAGGCGTCGCGGCGCGCGGGCTCTCTGTCCGCCCAGGAGTTGGAGTCTCTTGATGTCTAGCCTCGGTTGCAGGACTGCTCATCGCGATGGCCTCTCTTAATTGGCCGCGGGAGTAGCCCTCTTGGCCTGCTGTCCTTAGTTCAGCGTTTGGAGTTGCAGCAGGGGGCTGTTTCATCGTTTGATTCCATTCAACGAGGTCTTTGGGGTAGCGTTTTAATCCGTCTTTCCTGCGGCGTGAGCGTTTCCGAAGGTCAGCTCGCCGCTCGTTCGGCGGCCGGGGTTGTCGTCTTGAACGGCGTCCCCAAGCGCGAGGGGTCGTGTTCTCGATTCCCCTTTAAGCTTCGTAGGTTAGAAGCCTCCTTAGCCCAACCCCGACCCAAGATGGGAAGGCTTGGATCCCACTTTAAGAATCTCGACGTCGCTGCGGTCTTTGTATGATCAATCACAGGCTCTATCTGAGTCGGTTGATAAGTTTCGGGGGCGGCCGGCTTGAACTCGTCAGTCTTAGGAGTGGCTTCGTCTTCCCAGGGCAGCAGGATTCGGCTACCGCCCGGGATCAGTCGTCAGCGGTCGGAGGGCAGGCTTTATCCTTCCCGCCCTGCGCCCCACAGCTCTCCTGTTGCCTCTCCTCCGTATCTGGCTCATTTGGCCTTTAACAGGCATACACAAGCACGCACACACGCACGCACACACACACACACACACACACACACACACACACACACACACACACACACACACACACACACACACACACACACACACACACACACATACACATACACACACACACACACACACACACAAGCACAAGCACAAGCACTCTCTCACTCTCTCTCTCTCTCTCTCTCTCTCTCTCTCTCTCTCTCTCTCTGTGCGCGTGTGCGACTGTGCGTGTGCGTGTGCGATCCTTCTCTCCCTCACTCCCTCTCTTCCGTGGTCCCTTTCGTCCGTGTCCGTGTCCTTCGTTCCTCCCGCCGGTGGTTTCCCCTTGGGCGGAGGAGGAGAGCATCCGGGAGAATCGAGGTGGCCCGAGAATCCTGCAAGAGAGAAGCGTGTTGTTGTCTTTGTGAGCGTTATTAGTTCTAGTTGTTGTTGTTATTATGATGATGCTGATAATGGTAGTGATGATCTCTGTCATTCCCTTCGTAGTCTCTCTTTCTCTCTCACTTACTCTCTACCTTCCTCTCTCTCTCTCTCTCTCTCTCTCCCCGAACCCCTCGACGTCAGAAATCCCATTCCCCCGATCGCGCCACCCTATCTCTCTCTCCTTCCCCCATATCCTGCTCTCTCTCTCTCTCTCTCTCTCTCTCTCTCTCTCTCTCTCTCTCTCTCTCTCTCTCTCTCTCTCTCTCTCTCTCTCTCTCTCTCTCTCTCTCCTTCCCCCGATATCCTGCCCCCCCCTCCCCCCCCTCTCTCTCTCTCGCGCCCTGCCATTCTTCCCCCGCTGGCCGCCGTTTCCTGTCGCCGCTATCTCGGGCGCTGATTTCCCCACCTCGCCCCCGACCTTATTTCCTGCTTGCCTCCCCTCCCTTCTTCGCTTCTCTTTTCTGCTCTTCTCTTCCCTTTCCTTCGTTTTCTTTCCCTTTCCTTCATTTTTCTTCCATTTTCTTCCGTTTCTTTCCTGCCGCGTCCCTTCCCTTCCTACCCGCAGTTTCCCTTGCCTTCCTTTCCCTTCCATTATTTTTGCCGACCGTCACTTCTCTTCTCTTCTTTTCGCTCCTCCTTTCATCGTAACGGCCTCTGTTCTCTCTTGCGGTTATTGTATTCCTCTTCCCCTTCTTATTCATCCTTCACCTTTTCCTCCTCCTCCTCCTCCTCCGCCTCGCCCCTTCCTCCTCCTCCTCCTCCTCTTCCTCCTCCCCCCCTTCCTCCTCCTCTTCCTCCTCCCCCCCTTCCTCCTCCTCTTCCTCCTCCCCCCTTCCACCTCCCCCCTTCCACCCCCTCCTCTTCCTCCCCCCTTCCACCCCTCCTCCTCCTCCCCCCTTCCACCCCCTCCTCCTCCTCCCCCCTTCCACCCCCTCCTCCTCCTCCCCCCTTCCACCCCCTCCTCCTCCTCCTCCTCCTACTCCTCCCACCTCTCCTCCTCCCCCATCCTCTCCTCTCCTCTCCTCTCCTCTCCTCTCCTCTCCTCTCCTAAGTATCGCCACCTCTCCTGCTCGTCCGCACGGTTACATTCCGCTCTTCGCGACTCATCCTCCTCATTTTCCCATCTGATTCGACGCCTTTATCGACCTGATTCATCGACTCATTGACTCGGCAACGACTCGGTGTAGCGTGTTACCAGGCTTCTCCCTCCCCCCCCCCTCCCACACACACATTTTTTTCTTTTAAAGGCGTGGGATTTAGGGGGGATGGGGGATGGGGATGAAGGAGGAAAGGAGGAGGTTCGTAGAGGGAGAGAGAGGGAAGGAGATAGAGAAGGAAAGGGGAGGGATGAGGTACCGTTGTTTTGGCTCTTCTCTCCTTCTTCCTCTTCTTCCTCCTCTTTTTCGCCCGGCTTCTCCACCTTCTTCTTCTTCTTCTTCTTCTTCTTCTTCTTCTTCTTAACCCGCCGCCCCCTCCATCCTTCTTCCTCCTCTTCTCCTCCTTTCTCCTCTTCTCTTCTCCTCCTTCCTCCTCTTCTCCTCCTTCCTCCTCTTCTCCTCCTTTCTCCTCTTCTCCTCTTCCCCTCCTTCCTCCTCTTCTCCTCCTCACATCCCCCCACACATTCCTCATCTCTGGCACAGGGTAATTGCATTCCTGTAGTTTGAGCGACAGATTCTGAACACTGGGCCTCTTCTAGGGAGGGAGGGGAGGGGGTAAATCCATTCCTCCTCCACCTCCGCCTATTTATCCTCTTCCTCTTCCTATTTTTCATCCTCTTTTCTCTTTTTTCCTTCTTCGTATCATCACCACCACCACCGCTGCTAATCCCCCCTCATCTCCTAGGACTTCTTATTATTATTATTCTCCTCCTCTTCCTCCTCCTCCTCCTCCTCCTCCTCCTCCTCCTCCTCCTCCTCCTCCTCCTCCTCCTCCTCCTCCTCCTCCTCCTCCTCCTCCTCCTCCTCCTCCTCCTCGAACCCTTAAAAGTATGAATAACAAAAGGGATAAAGTCAGCCGAACATATATTATTGCCAGAGAACCATATTTCCTGCGTATATTATTTCTTACCTTATTTTTCTTGATTTCACAGTCACTGTTTGATTGTGTTTGTGTGTACGTGTTCGCACGCGTTGCGCTCTATCGTTGATCTATATTTCTTATTTTGATCAGTATTTGTGCCTTAGTCTGTGTTAGCCCAAAAACAATGATATTTGTAATTGTCAAATGTCATGTTGTTGTTCGTGTTTAGGCGGTTTGTCCTTGTGTTATTTATAAGTAAAGGCTTTATCAATGGCGTTTATGCTTGTTCATTTATTTATGTATATTTTTCTGATATAGATTAAGATAGATAGCTCGAGGGAAATGTGGATATGTAGCTTATTAATATAGTGTGGAATAACGTGTATCTCGTTAACGAGTCATTCATAAGATCCAGCAAAACACACACACACACACACACACACACACACACACACACACACACACACACACACACACACACACACATGCTTGTGTATGTTTGGAGAATTAACAGTATCGTTACTGTAATGAATGTTGTATTCTCCGCTCTTCCTCTCCCTTCTTGCCCCCTCCAGCGTCACCCCCCCCCCCTGCCCTCTCCCCCCTTCCGCCTTCAAGCCTTCCCTTCCGAAGTGCGAGGCGAAATTCCTGCGGTTTGCCTTTGCGCTTCTCCCTCATATCATCTCGAAGTCTTTGCTAAGGAATCTGATCGCTCCTCCTTCTTCTTCTTCCCCACCCCCACCCCCCTCCTCCCCTCCTTTTCTTCCTCTTCCTCCTCCTCCTCTACCACCATCTCCTCTTCCCCCTCCTCCACCTCCTTTTCTTCATCCATTACCACCTCCTCCTCATCGTCCTTTTCCTCGTCTTCGTTTTCTTCTCGTCGCCCCACGTCACCCCTCCCTCAAGAGGTGACGTAGTGGATGACGTAGTGGAAGAGAGACAAACAGACCAGTAGACATAAGAGGTGGAAAGAGAGAGACAGAGACAGAGACAGAGCATGACTGTGTGTGTGTATATATATATATATATATATATATATATATATATATATATATATATATATATATATATATATATATATATATATATATATATATATATATGTATGTATGTATGTATATATATATATATATATATATATATATATATATATATATATATACATACATACATATATGTGTATGTATGTATGTATGTATGTACGTATATATGTATGTATGTCGGAATGGCAATCCTTAGCGGGTCTGCTGCAAGAGGATCCTGGAGAATGGGGGGTGGGGGTATCTGATTATGTGTATGGATAGTTGAGGGAAGACGAGCTGGGTAGGCCTTCTCGGGTCCGACCGCTCAATCAGTTGATGTGTTTTTTTTTGCTTGTTTGTTTCTCTTTTTTTTTTTTTGCTTTCATCTTACTTATATCTACCTTACTGTGTCTTTCCCATTTTCGTTTTTCTTCGTCATTTTATCACTCTCCCTCCCCCACCTTTTTCTCTCTCCTCTCATCCTCTCTCTCTCTCTGCTTTATACCTCCCCCCCCCCTTTCTATCTCTCTCTCTCTCTCTCTCTCTCTCTCTCTCTCTCTCTCTCTCTCTCTCTCTCTCTCTCTCTCTCTCTCTCTCTCTCTCTCTCTCTTTCTCTCCCTTCCCCCTCCCCCTTCCCCTTCCCCTTCCGCCCTCCCCCACCCCTTCCTTCGCCTGGCCTCGCCTTGCCTGGCCCACTCATTGGGGCGGCGACGTCTGGCCTGCGTCTCGCCCGCCCTCCCCTCCTCCCCCCTTCCCCGTACCCATCCTCGTACCCTTTGGTTGCCTCTTTTTTTATTCCTACGTATATCTGGTTGTATGGCTTTTTGCATTTATCTCTTCGTTTACTCATTCATTTATTCAATTTTTCTGGGATGTCATCTTGCTGCGTTTGGGTTATCTTGTTTTTCTCTCCCTCTTCATCAATCCTTCTCCTTCACTTTTTTTTTGTTTGTTTTCTTTGTGCATATTCTTCCCGCTATCCTACTTTTTGTTGTGTTACTGCGCAAACGCGCTCACTCGCAGATGCGCGCTCCCGAAGATATAAACGATATCCGCGCACGCACTTACGCATGCACATACGTACCGATCTTAAGGGAGTCTCCCCAAACGTACCCATGATACCGCTAGACCCCCCCCCCCTCGTGTGTGTATGTGTGTGTGTGTATGTATGTATGTATGTATGTATGTCTGTCTGTCTGTATGTCTGTCTGTATGTATGTATGAGTGTATGTGTGTATTAATGTTTGTACGTGTGTTTGTGTTTGGGAATGGGGGAGGAGGAGGAGAGCGGGAGGGGGATTGGTAGAAGGATGAATCAGTTGGCATGGCAGGGCTGGTATAGCTATTCCACGCAGGAGAGTAGCACTTCATCGTCGCCCTACACATCGTGTCCGCCTGGGTCCTCTCTCTCTCTCTCTCTCTCTCTCTCTCTCTCTCTCTCTCTCTCTCTCTCTCTCTCTCTCTCTCTCTCTCTCTCTCTCTCTCTCTCTCTCTCTCTCTCTCTCTCTCTCTCTCTCTCTCTCTCTCTCTCTCTCCCTCTCCCTCTCCCTCTCCCTCTCTCCCCCTCTCTCTCTCCCTCTCTCCCTCTCCTCCCTCCCTCCCTCCCTGTCTCTCTTCCTTACTCCTCTCTCCATCTCTCTCCCTCCCTTCCTTCCTTCTTTCCTTCTTTCTCCTTCCCTTCCTTCCTCCTCCCTCCTCCCTCCATCTCTCTCACTCACTATCTCACTATCTCTCATTTTTCCCGAAATTTATGAGCTCATCCTCGGATAGATTAAGGACTCCTCTAAAATGTAGGGTTTCCTGTTCCCAAAAAGTAATGGTTAGCTTTTCCTTAAAATTAAGGGTTCCTTCTGCCCTAAAGCGAAGGGTTATTTTCTCGACTATGCATTCTTGTTATAATCGTTAAGGAACTCGCTCCTTTTCCTTCTAATTTAAGGGCTACCTCCCTCTCTAGTTTAAAGATAGTCTCTCTTCTCACTGAAACTAAAGGCTACTTCTCCAAAGTTGAGAATCACTCGTCAAGATGAAACGTTCCCTAATATTTCGGGAGGAGGTGGTGGGTGGGTAGGTGGGTAGGTGGGTGGCGTATATCCCTGAAATGCCCCTTCCTCCTCGAATTTGGACTTTCTTTTTAATTATATTTCCATGCCTTTTTTCCCCCGCCACTTTCCGATCCTGATTGGAAGATGCGCCGCGGTTAATCATTTTGGATTTGCATCCGATAGGCGGCGAAGATTACAGAAGGGACCCAGCCTCCGATACGCCCGAATTACCGGAGAAGTTTAGTTAGCGGGTCGAGTTGCGGCGAGCTGTTGTCTACCGAACACGAGTACTACGTTTGCTATGATCTTTGTATCACTAATATGGTCTTGGAACCGAGTTGATTTGGCGCAGAATTTGACCTTGAAAGTAATCATTAGCTAAATGGTTATGAAAACATTATAAAGCAGGCATATTTTTAACGATATTCACTGTACAATTAGTTTTTATGCTGGTTTATTTGAACTGATGTATTTACAAGACTTGCAAGAGTTCCTTCTAATATACAGAAAGGTTTCGTGTTTTATGCTTCATATTTAGTACCGCTTTTGGGTGAAATACGTATATCCCCTATAATTGCACGAACTAGACTAAAGGGTTGGTATGGGATTACGCTGTATTTTCACTAAAAGACCATGGAAATGTTCCTGATATATGCTTGGTGAAATATACTAGTATTATTTGTTTTTTCAAAATCAGAGGTGGACCTTATAGACCGGCAATGTGATTATTGCTCTTCGTAAGGATTATTTTCTTTGTCATTATGGCGAACAATGGCAGCGATTGTCTTCAACGGCTGAAAATGTTGTCAGGTTATTTTGAGAGAAAAAAAGATATATATAGAATAGTGTGAGGAAGACCTGCATCATTAGGGTATGGTATCAGCGAAGGCTGGCACCTCTGCACTCGGCTGGTCGCAGGTTGTTCAACTCGGGCGTAGTGGAAAGCCGAGGAGGAGCTGCAGCGGTGTGCGGCGAGCGGCAAGGGGCGGTGGTGCGGTACCGACGTCGTGTTTGGCGGAAGTGTGTGCAACGGCGCGAGGAGAGGCGGCGAGGTGGGCGGAAGACGCGCGTGCACACACTCACTCACACTCTTTCACTCACAGACACTCACACTCATACTCTCTCACACACTCTCTCACACTCTCACTCACACACTCTCATTCACACTCACTCTCTCACTCACACTCACTCAGACACACACACACACACACACACACACACACACACACACACACACACACACACACACACACACACACACACACACACACACACACACATTCACATTCACACATATTCACACACATTCATACGCACATTTCACACACACATGCACATACACGCTGAGTTGACTCACATGTTAAGTCGCCCAACGAGGTACAGGCGCGGTTTCTCACTCCTTCCCTCTCCCTTCCTTCTCCCTTCCTTCTCCCTTCCTTCTCCCCCCTTCCCTCTCCCCCCTTCCCTCTCCCCCTTCCCTCTCCCCCTTCCCTCTCCCCCTTCCCTCTCCCTTACCTTCCCCCCTTCCCTCTCTCCGTCCTCCCTCCTCCCCCCTTCCCCCACCACCTTCACGAGCACGGTATTCTCCGACATAAAGGCGGCTAGAGATTGTGCTGTGTAAGTCTGTATGGGACAGAGAGAGAGAGAGAGAGAGAGAGAGAGAGAGAGAGAGAGAGAGAGAGAGAGAGAGAGAGAGAGAGAGAGAGAGAGAGAGAGAGAGAGAGAGAGAGAGAGAGAGAGAGAGAGAGAGAGAGAGAGAGAGAGAGAGAGAGAGAGAGAGAGAGAGAGAGAGAGAGAGAGAAGGGAAAGGGAAAGGGAAAGGAATGGAGGGAGAGTGAGAGGAATAGAATGAATGAGTAGACATGACGTCATAAACGACGTTGCTGCTGCCACACCGGAAGTTCAACAACTTGCAGTTGATCCCTCGCCAGCATCCCCCCTTTCTCTCTCTCTCTCTCTCTCTCTCTCTCTCTCTCTCTCTATATATATATATATATATATATATATATATATATATATATATATATATATATATATATATATTATATATATCCTCCCTCCCTCTCCCTCCCTCCTCTCTCTCTCTCTCTCTCTCTCTCTCTCTCTCTCTCTCTCTCTCTCTCTCTCTCTCTCTCTCTCTCTCTCTCTCTCTCTCTCTCTCTCTCTCTCTCTCTCTCTCTCTCTCTCCCTCTCTCCCTCTCTCCCTCCCCTTCTCTCTCTCCCGTGATTGTGATGCGGCGAGTGTAGTGTCATCGTAATGCCGCGGCCATTCCTATGTGCGCTGGAGCGGCAAGAGAATCACCCTGAGAGAGTTGTCGATTTCTGTTGCCGTGATGCTGACGCAGGTGTCGATGTCGATTGTTTATGAATGGCGGAGGCGGCGACGGCGGTGACGACGCCGACGGTACATGTTGTGCAGGTTGCCAGGCCACGTTGCTGTTGCTTGCTGCTGTTTGTTGTCGCTCTTCCTGTGGGATTTGTGCATCCGTTACGTTACGATCTTTGTTACCGAGCAGTTGTTGCCTGTCGTGCCTGCCTGCCTGCCTGCTGAGCTCCGCCGGAATGTACCCGGTTACTTGGTTGTTTTGTACCCTGTATCGGTCGGTCGGTCGTCGGTCGGTGGCTGTTCGGGCGTACCCAGGGCGATCGTCTGACCAACCGATTGACCGTTATTTCCGACTACGTGTTTCGTTTTTGCTTTTGTTTTTTGTTTTTGTACTTATCTCTGAACCCGACAGACTTGTCCCTGTTTGATGTAACTGTTGCGTCTTAACGTAATGCGGCACTTTTAAGATTTTAAGATTGCAGTCCATCCTTCCATCGCTTTTTCTGTATCCCCCCCACCTCTCTCTCTCTCTCTCTCTCTCTCTCTCTCTCTCTCTCTCTCTCTCTCTCTCTCTCTCTCTCTCTCTCTCTCTCTCTCTCTCTCTTTCTCTTTCTTTCTCTGCGTGTATGTATGCGTGTTCTCGCTTTGTGCGCTAGGAAAGCTTATAATCTGGTCTTGTATTTGCGAGTTCTGTGAATGATGAAAGGTTACATTCTTCCTCTATCAATCTATCTCCCAATTATCTATCTATTTTTCGCACGCGCGCTTTAATGAACTTTTTCATAAGATACCTTCGTATGAACATCTTGATGCATGATGTTCCTGATTCGCAGGAAGGAGAGGGGGGGGGGGCATGGACAGGCTGTTTTATGCGATTATCGAACCGGCGAAAGAAGCTCATTTGTCCAAAGGAAAGGAAAGGGATGGGGATGGGGATGGGTGGGAGGAGGGTCATTGACCAGGGGACGATGGGAGGAGGAGGAAGAAGTAAAAGAAGAGGAAGAAGTGGAGGTGGGGGAGGGGGGAGGAGGAGGAGGCGGAACAGTTTTAGGGATAGGAATAGAATA
>BOPN01004833.1:50000-60000 GCA_017312705.2 Penaeus japonicus
CAGTAAGAGAGAGAAAGGGAGGGAGGGGGAGACAGAGGCATAGCGGTAGCGGGTGTGGTGGTTGTGTGCGTGTAGACTGGCTTCAGGTTGAGTATTTTGGTGCACTTTGCCAACTTGGGTTCAGACAGAGTTGGTGGTTGAGGAGGGCCCCTCCTCTCCCGTCGCATCTCTCTCTCTCTCTCTTTTATTCGTTCTTCCTCTCTCGCCCACGTCTTTCTTCTTCATATCAGCCTTTCGTCATGTACACATTTCACGCTCTTTGTTTTTTAATTCTTTTTCTTTGCTTGTGCGTTCGTCTCTCGCTCCCTCTCGCGCTTTAGCTCCACTTAATTCCTTGCCCCGACGGCCATGTGTTTCATGGTCTCGGCGACGCGGCCGGCCCTTCGCTCCCCGTCCCTTCCTTCGCGGGGTGGCCCTGGCACCTTCGTCCCTTCCATTCCTGTTGGGCACTGCCCCACTCGTCCACCTCCTCTCCCCCGCCCCCCTCAGCTCTCCATCTGGCCGCCCTTCAGTCTCTTCCTAGTGTAGACGGCTTCGGTGTCTGCTTCTCTCTCTCTCTCTCTCTCGGGTCTCTTTCAACCTTCCTTTATCGCTCTCCAGTTATCCTTCTTTCTTTAATCCCTCGAGTTCAATTTTTCTTCTCACCTGAGAGTGGCGGGGCATACAGGTTTCCCCGGGCACGGTTGCGCGCGCGCGCGCCTCTCTCTTTCTCTTTCTCACTCACTCACTCCCGGGCGACGCTAGACTCGCCTATTTTGGGCTCATTAGTACTGACTGATTCATGGCGCAGCTTAAATATTCCACTGTAACAGTAGTACCTGTCGCGGGCACTTTTGAGTGTGCGGGGATGAGTGGGGGGAGGGGGGTGGGTATGGTGGAGGTGAATTTGTTTGTGTTCGTGTTGTGTTTGTGTTCCGGGGTATCGTGTTTGTGGAGAGGAGCAGACGGATGAGCAAGAAGGGATGAACGGATAAAGAAAGAAAAGAATGGTTGTGTTTGAGAGAGAGAAGGAGAGAGAGAGAGCGAGCCAGAGCCAGAGCCAGAGCCAGCCAAGGAGAACAGATTGTGGAGGTTTTACGTGGGCGCGCGAGAGCCAGACTCCCGCCAGACGGCTGCATTCCTCGCAACTACCGCTGCCACCAACTAACTACCCCCACCCTCCTTCGCCCACTTCCTTCATTCGCGCCTTCTTTCCTTCCTCCCTCCGTGCTCTTCCTCCTCTCTCCGCCCCCTTCCCCTTTGCTCAGTTTTTTTTCTACTCGCACCTACCATATCTACCTCTCCCCTATTTTGATTTATTTACCAAATTACTGGTGTGTGTGTGTGTGTTGATATAACACACCACACTATATATATATAGTGAGTATTTTTATATTCATTACATGCATTTATATATGTATATATATGTATATATATTTGTTTATATTTATTTGGATATATATTTACACATACATATATATATATATATATATATATATATATATATATATATATATATATACATATATACATATATACATATATACATATATACATATATACACATTTACACACACACGCATACACACATACACACATGATACCGTCCTAACACCTGGCCTGGCTTCGGCTAGTTGGCAGGCTTGCTGGCAGGAAAGTAAACAAACAAAATGAGGAGGAGGAGGAGAGAGGAAAAGAAGAAAAAGAACGAAAAAATAGAGAAAGAGATAGATGGAGGATAAGGAGAAGCTGAAGATATAAGAGTGAATGGGTTGGCTGTCGTTAAGTAGAGGGAAAATCTGTATGAGAGAGAGAGAGAGAGAGAGAGAGAGAGAGAGAGAGAGAGAGAGAGAGAGAGAGAGAGAGAGAGAGAGAGAGAGAGAGAGAGAGAGAGAGAGAAAGAGAGAGAGAGAGAGAGAGACAGAGACTGAGACTGAGACTGAGACTGAGACCGAGACCGACTGAGACACTTTTTTTCATCAAAGCCAGACGATGGGGACGGGCTAAGCTGAGTGTGGAGATATGTTTGGACTTTGTAGTCTGCGAATCTGCTGCGTATAAATAAAATGCCGTCTGGCCGGCTGTGGTATAGGGGCGATGTTTTGGGAGAGGTGGAGGCGGGAAGAGCACAGGGAGCAGTGACTAATAAAGAGAGGGAGAAGATGGGGATGGAGGAGAAAGAAATAAGACGGGGAGCGCGGAGGGACTGGCTTTCGTCGTAGAAGAAAGGGAAGCAGAATAATGAGATAGAAATAGGGAGAGAGAAAGAAAGAAAGAAAGAAAGAAAAAGAAAGAGAGAGAGAACGCGTGAGATTGGTTAGTTTATTGATAGGTATTGTTTATTCATTTGTTTACCACTGGGTGTGAGTGTGTGCTAGTTGATTTTTTTAAGAATGAGTTTTTAAAGGTCGATGAAACATCCTTATTATTAATGTCATCACCGGTATTGGTTATCATTGGCTATCTTACGCTTACCTTTATTGTAGGCGTGAAAACATGTTTTAGTTCACGCATATCAGATGAATCACATGATTTGCACCTTGAGACGGTCTATTTTTCATTCATTCATCCATTCATTCATAAATGTTCTGGTAGAACTCGGTTGGAAACCCGGCTTCTACTCCCCCCCCCCCTCCCGCCCTCCTCTTTCCTCCCCTCCCCCCATTCCTTACTTCCCTCTTCAACACGAATTCTTTAAATAATTCTTGGAAATGTTTCTTTCTCAGTGTTGGGGGACGGGGGAGGGGGGGAGATTATGATCGGCGGCGACTGCGGAAGAAAAAGTCAAAGAGGAGGTGGATGGTAGTGGTGGTGATAAAGAAGACATAATAAAGAAAAAAAAGAGGAAGATGACGATGATGGCGGGGAGGTTTTTAAAAAGAGGAATATAGATACTGTACCTTTTGGTGTTCTGGGGGAGGAGGAGGAGGAGGAGGAGGAGGAGGGGTGAGAGGGGGAGAGGAGTCTCCTTGCGGTGTTGGCAGCAGAGTGCCAAGAGGAACTCTTAGGTCTTTCCTCCTCCTCCGCCTTGTTTCTTTCCTTTCCTTCCATTTCCCAACTATCGCTTCCTTAGAAAGAGAGAGAGAAAGAGAAAGAGAGGGGGAGAGGGAGGGAGAGAAAATAGAATTAGAAATAGAAATGGAGCCCGGGAAGTGGGCCTGGCGGTCGGGCCCTCCCATGTGCCGATGTCTGGATCTCATGAAGGCGTATATACCTTGGTGACTCAACCGGTCTTATCTTGATCAGTGGCCACGGCAAACTCGGCGTCAGCGGCGGCAGATCCCAAGGGCGCCGCCGCCTGCCCTCGTCGTCGGCCCCGTCTTCGTTCTCGTCCTCGTCTTCGTCCTCGTCTTTATTCTACTCCCCGTCCTCCCATCCCCCCCCCCCTCCGGGTTTACGAGTGGCGGGACCGACATGGACAAGTTGGAGGTGTCAGGGGCTAGCGGGCGGCCACCGCCTATGATGATGATGACGATGGTGATGATGTAAGGATGGTGTCTCAGACCCTGGCTGTTTCGTCGCCCTAAAACCTCGCCTTCGTAACCCGAGCTCTGTGAGCCAACCCAGTGTATGGTGGGAAGGAAAGGCTACCCGGCTACACACGCCTTGGCCGCACCCCCCCCCCCCCCCCCCCCACACACACACACATTTCCCCCCCTCCTCTCTCTCTCTCTCTCTCTCTCTCTCTCTCTCTCTCTCTCTCTCTCTCTCTCTCTCTCTCTCTCCACTAATCGGCGAGCACAAGTCTTAGGCGCGTGGGCGGAGGGGCGTCCTCGACCACGTGAACCCTGAGTACGCAACATTCCGCCGGGCACTTGTGGCAAGCACGGACGGACGCACGAACGCACACTTCAGTCTAGAGGAAACATTGAGGTAGTTTGGGTCTGTCTGTGTGTTGCATTTTTTCCCTTGCTAGATCGGACGCTGTAACAGACACTTGGATTTTCATGTTGTCATTGTTTAGTGTGTACCGATTGTTTTATTTATCTTTTCTTTCTTTATTGTATAGTGATGTATTTCTCTCTCTCTCTCTCTCTCTCTCTCTCTCTCTCTCTCTCTCTCTCTCTCTCTCTCTCTCTCTCTCTCTCTCTCTCTCTCACACACACACACACACACACACACACACACACACACACACACACACACACACACACACACACACACACACACACACACACACACACACACTTACTTTCGAGCCCGACTGCAGTCTTTTGTGCGCGCGCATCGTCATAGCAAGTTTATGCACGTGATATTTATAGTCGGATGTTTGAATGTGACGAATACTTGGTCGTGGGTTTTAGCGGGGGTGGGGGAGGAGGGATCTGGGGGAGTATCAAGGGAGGAGGGGAGGTTAGGGAGAGAGAGGGAAGTAGTGGGAGTTGGGGAGGGAGGAGGGGGGAGGAGAGAGCCAGGGACTGCACACGTGTGGTACGGTGCGGTGCCGTCCTGCTCCCCCATTGCTGCTCGTATGAATGGGAATGGCGGACGAGGCTCTCCTTCCGTGCCTGTCTCTCGTATCGTCTGGTACTCGCTTGCTCTCTCTCTCTCTCTCTCTCTCTCTCTCTCTCTCTCTCTCTCTATATATATATATATATATATATATATATATATATATATATATATATATATATATATATAATGTGTGTTCATTTATTTATTTATTTATCAAATTATATTATATATTAATACGTATATGCGCATTGTGTAAAGGAGAAGGGAGGTTCGGAGACAGTGCATAAGGGGACTACCCCGGAGATCACGCGAAAGGAAAAGGAGCAAGTAGTGCCATCGCCGAGAGAGGGGAGGGGAGGGGGGGCTTGTGGCGAAGGGGAGCGAGACTTTACTCGTGGGCGGGGTTTTGTAAGGCGTCGCCATGTGGTCGTGGTCAGGAAATAAGGGCGGGAAAAGAGAGTAGGGGGTGGGGGGATGAGGGAGTAGGGAAAAGAGAGAGCCCTGCCATGATCCCCTTCGCCCCATCGCCCCATCGCCCCATCGCCCCATCGCCGCCGCCGCCTGACGGAGCACCGGTGAGGAAGGGGTGCCACCGAAACCGATCGGAAATGCCACTGTTATTGCCACCGGATCCGTCGCTCTCCCTCACCTCCCGCCCTTCCTGCGTCTCTCGCCCTCTCTCTCCCTCCCTCTCCCTGCCTCCCTATATATATATGTGTGTGTGTGTGTGTGTGAATATATAATAAATATATATAATATACATATATATATGGAGAGAGAGAGAGAGAGAGAGAGAGAGAGAGAGAGAGAGAGAGAGAGAAAGAAAATACTAATCCGTACCCTGTGACCTTCTCCGCGAAGAAGTCGGTCCCTGCTTGAAGTGTTCTAAATATTCCTAGCGACTCGTGAGTACATTCCTCCCCCGCCCCTCTAGTCCCGCCGGATGTGCCTCGCTTGGCCACGAACCTGTTGTACAAGACGGACGGCGCGGCGGCGGCGGCGGCAGCGGCGGCAGCGGCGGCAGCGGCGGCAGCGGCGGCAGCAGCGGCACGATGTACACCGAGCTCACGGCGCCGTACCCTTTTGTGCGCGTGGTGGGACTTGCGGTTTGCGCTGGGGTCCCCTTTGTGTGCGTGTCTGTCTGTTTCTGTCTGTGTGTTTGTGCGGGTGGGTGCCTGGTGGATGGGTGAGAGAGAGAGAGAGAGAGAGAGAGAGAGAGAGAGAGAGAGAGAGAGAGAGAGAGAGAGAGATTGATTGACTGACTGTTAGAGACTGTGAGTATATGTATACACGTGTGCGTGCGTGTGTTCGATCAAATGAGCAAGCAAGTGAGCGAGCGAGCGAGCGAGTGAGTGAGCGAGTGAGATCGTGCGTGGGTCGCGAGGCACTTAAGTGTTAATTGAGGGGCCGTTCGTGGGTCTCTCGGTGCGGCTCGCGATGATTCACACCAGAAACATCCGTATCATTGTGGCCGACGTTCCTCTGCTCCCCCCCCTCTCCCCCCCTCCCTTCGCGCCCTCGCCTCCTCCCCCTCTTTTTCTTCTTCTTCCAGTTCTTGCTGTTCCTCCTCCTTGTTCGTCGTTTTTTTTTTTTTTTTTTTTTTTTTCGCTTCCTCCTTTTAGCCGCCTCTACCTTCGCCTTAGCTCCGTTTCCCTATTTCCCTTTCTCCCTCCTCCCTCTCTCTCCGTCCCTCCCGGCTTTATCCCATCGCATCTTCCTCTTTCTATTTTCCTCTTTTTTCCCGTTTCTTCTCGTTGTTTTCCTACTCTTATCCATCTGCGGTCCGTCCCTTTCACCTCCCTCTTTTTATCTCCTTCCTGTTGCTTCTTAATTTTTCTTCTTTTTCCCCCCTCTTCATTTTCTTCGTTTCCTCCTCTTCCCCCCTGCTCCTCCTCTTCCCCCCTGCTCCTCCTCTTCAGCCTTCGCTTTTTTCTTTCTCTTCTTTTTTTCTACTTCTTTCTTCTTATTTTTTTGCCTTATGATTATTATTACTTTTTTTTCTTCCACCGCGGGAAAAAAGGTACAATACTCAAGAAGAATATGAAGCAAGGAGAAAGCGAAGATCAGGTAGAAGAGAAACGAGAGAAATGTACCGGTTGCGGAAGGGGGGGAAGGGGGACTAAACGAAATACGAAGCAAATAATAACGAATAACGAATAAATAGAAGGATAAATAATCCGGGAATACCGCGTGGAGGAAATGCCATAGGTGGATTGGCCAGGTGAACTCAAGGCCGGGTGGGGGTGGGGGTGGGGGTGGGAGGGGGGGTTAAGGTGTTGCTAGCCTCCTTTTCTTGTGTTTTATTGGAGGTGTGTGTGTGTGTGTGTGTGTGTGTGTGTGTGTGTGTGTGTGTGTGTGTGTGTGTGTGTGTGTGTGTGTGTGTGTGTGTGTGTGTGTGTGTGCGCGCGTGTGCGTGCGCGCGCGCGCATGCGTATGTGTATGTATGTATGTATGTATGTATGTATGTATGTGTGTAAGTCAGTGGCGTGGTGGCTTGACGTAGCAGGGTCGTTGGGCGGAGAACGTGTGAGTGCATTGCCCATATCATAATCACCAATACCCATACTGTGCTGTGCTCTGTACACGAAAGGACGGTTTGTACGTGTCCCTCCGTCTCTCACCTTTCTCTTTCTCCTTCTCCTTCTCTTTCTCTCCCCCCCCCCTCCCTCTCTCTCCCTCCCTCCCTCCCTCCCTCCCTCTCTCTCTCTCTCTCTCTCTCTCTCTCTCTCTCTCTCTCTCTCTCTCTCTCTCTCTCTCTCTCTCTCTCTCTCTCTCTCTCTCTCTCTCTCCCCCTCTCTCTCTCCCTCTCTCCCTCTCCCTCTCTCTCTCTCTCTCTCTCTCTCTCTCTCTCTCTCTCTCTCTCTCTCTCTCTCTATCCCTCTATCCCTCTCCCTCCCTCTAAGGGGTTGTAAGGGATACCAGTGATTCGAATGATGGGGGGGGGGGGGGGCAGGTAGTGAGCCATGCATTGGATTGAGGTCTTTAATCTCAATTCTCTAAATTGGGATAACGCTGGATGTAAATGACGAAGACCCCCTGGGTGTTGCTGACGTGGGGTTGGGGCACCTGGTGTTATAGTAGTAGTAATAGTAGTAGTAGTGAGAGAGAGGGATAGGGTGGAAGCAAGGGAATTATGGAGGGAGAGAGAGAGAGAGAGAGAGAGAGAGAGAGAGAGAGAGAGAGAGAGAGAGTGAGTGAGTGAGTGAGTGAGTGAGTGTGTTTGAGAATGACAATGAGAATGAAAGGGAGATGATTCAGACATGAATGAACACATAGGGGAGACGACCCGAGGAGAAGAGTCGAGAGAATAGGAGGAGAGAGGACTTGGGGAGTGCATGGGGAGAGGCGAGTGAGTGAGTGACTGAGCGAGCGAGTGAGCGAGTGAGGCTTCGGGAGGAGGGAAGGGAGTTACCATTACACGGGTAACGGTTGCCGGTAATTGCATGGTGACCGCACCAGGCAGCAACAATTACTGTCCAGCTGTTGCACGTCAGGCGGTTGGCCGGGTTGGGATGGGATTGGATAGGATAGGAGAGGACAGGATAGGATAGGTTAGGATGGGATGGAATTAGATAGAATGGGACGGGACGTGACATGATGGGATTGGATGGAATTTGACGGGATAAGATAGGATAGGAATGAGTGGGCCAGGATAGGATACTATGTGGGATGTGATAGGACGCGGCGCAGCTCGGAAAAAACGGGCCTCGGGTATCGGTTTTCTATTCCTTTTATGGTTGTACTTTTCTGCGTTTTCATTTGAATTCAACTTCGTTTATCCTTATTGAATTCTTCGCATTTGCCCCCCTTGATTTTATTGTTTCTTGTTATTGTGGATGGTTTGTTTATATATTTAGTGGGTTGTTTATTTAGTTGTTGTTTTTCATTTATATTTATAGATATTTCCCTTCGCTATTGGTGTGTGTGTGTGTGTGTGTGTGCGTGCGCGCGCGCGCGCGTTTGCGTGCTTGAATGTGTGTGTCTGTTTGATAATGGATGTGTGTGTGTGTGCGCTCCTGCCCGATGAACACGGCAACAGCGACCAGGCGCGACCCAGGTAGCAGCCATATGGGTTGGCGACGGCGACAGCGACGGCGACCGCGACGGCGACATGCCTCGCTGGCCGTTTCCTCCGCGGGGCGCGGAAGAGTCGCCGGTCCTGCCGCTTTTCGCGTTGACTTGCATGCCGCCGTTGATGGTTCCGTTTGCAGCTATTGCTCGTTGTTCCTGTTGACTCTCCTGTTGTTTCCGTTGACAAAAATTGCCATTACTGTTCGTGTTGCTTGTCTTTCTGTTGCGATCTATGTTGGTGTCTGTTGTCGCTGTTATACTGCTTTTGCTTTATTATTATCATTGGCGTCGTCATATTTTTTGTTGTATGAATAGACAGACATTTTAGTTAATCTTGTATTATTGTGTTTTATTGATATAGCTACAATCGTTTTTGTTGTCATTAGTAGTAGTAGTGGTACTTTATCATCGTTATTACTATTATTATTACTTTATCATCATCATTATTATTATCAGAATATTTTTTGCGATTATTGTTGTTATTGTCGCTATTATTATTACGAAAACTGCCATTGTTATTAGTATTGTTAATGTTATCAGTAACATCAACATTGTAATTATCATTAGTATTATTATTTCTGTATAATTGTTTTCATCATTGTTCCCATTAATATTTCTTATCATTTTTTACTTATCGTTTTCCCTTTCTATCTTTACAGGTAAGTTGCGGACGGAGAGGAGAAAAAGAGCTGCTTGGGAGGAGGTAAGAGAAAGGAAAGAAATTTTGGGAGTTTTTTCGGATGGGGGGAGGGTTGCAGAAGACGATGTAGGAGGAAGAGAAGAAGAAAAAGGAAGAAATAGAAAGCAAAAGAGGAGGAATAAAACAAGAAAGAAATGAACAAGCACCTAGCAGGGATGAATTGACGTTTGTATTTTTGTTTTCTTGTTTTTTGTTTGTTTCCTTCTAGGATTGGAAAGTGGGGTGCGTCCTCGTACATAGAATAAGAGGAAAAAAAGACAAAAGAAAAAGTGAGAGCATATACAGGAGAACACGAAAGTGTAGGTCAGGCTGCTATCGTAAAGGGGAGTGGATGAGGAGTGGGCGTGGGGGTAGGAGAGGGGGGTGGGGGGGTCGTGCATGGCAGCCTTGCTGAGCGCGGTTGCTGCCTCAAGGTGAGTGGCTTCCCATTCATTCTCTATCCCCCCCCCCCTCTCTCTCTCTCTCTCTCTCTCTCTCTCTCTCTCTCTCTCTCTCTCTCTCTCTCTCTCTCTCTCTCTCTCTCTCTCTTCCCCTCTCTTCCCCTCTCTTCCCCTCTCTTCCCCTCCCCTCCCCTCCCCTCCCCCTATCCTCCTCCCTCTCTCCCCACTCTCCCTACTTTTCTTCCTCCTTTCCTCCCTTCCTCCCTCCCTCCCTTCCTTCCACCCTCCCTTCCTTCCACCCTCCCTTCCTTCCACCCTCCTTCCTTCCCTCCATATCCCTCCCCCTCTTCTCCCCTCCCGTCCCTTTCCTACACTTCGGTTTTGCCTCCCTTTTACCTTCCTTTCCTCCTCCTCC
>BOPN01004833.1:72500-75000 GCA_017312705.2 Penaeus japonicus
AGATGGCGGCCGGAAGGGCATCAGGAAGGTTAGGGGGGCGGGGGTGGGGGTGGGGGTGAGGGAAAGACTGGAAGCGTTGGTTCTCGTTGTCAGGGAATTAAAGCTGCGTGTGGATACAGTCTCTTGCTCTTGCTATTTCTCCTTCGTCACTCCTCGCATGCCTCTTCTCTTTTTCTTGCGCTCCTTTGGATTGTTTTCCGCCCGTCTTTCTTCTTTATTCTTGTTTTGTATCATTTCCTTCGCCATCGGCATCAGCTTCACTTCCGGTTAAACTCTTCAGCGACTACAACTTCTTTTCTTTCTTTCTTATTATTGTTATTGTCTGCATTTTTACCTCCTATCTCCTCTCTAACATTCTTCTCCATCTCCTCCTCCTTCCCCTTCCCCCCTCCCCTTCCCCCCTCCCCCCATGGTTAATATTGATAGCATCATATGTAACGCCAGGTATTAATAGGGGTGTTCTAACTGGTATTTTTTGCAACTAGTAATGTTTGCCTTTCTCTTGCCTTTCTCTCACACTGCTTCCCACGAGAAGTTATGTATAAGAAAAAATGAGAATAAGTTAAGAGTAACAAGGCGACAATTAGAACAAGATAAGAATGATAAAAAGAAAACAATAATGATAATGATCAGAAAATCAGAATGAGAAAACGAGGAAGTGAGAGAAAGAAGTGGAGGACCTGGGTTGTTTTGTGGGCGGGCCATTGGTTGTATCCGTCGGCGGGCGATCGCAGGTGTAAATAGGATGCTTCTCCTGTGGAGGGTAGGTAAGGATGAGTGGAAAGCCGGGAGTTTATGATAAAGGCTAGAGATGGAATGGGAGAGAGAGAGAGAGAGAGAGAGAGAGAGAGAGAGAGAGAGAGAGAGAGAGAGAGAGAGAGAGAGAGAGAGAGAGAGAGGGGGGGGGGGGGGATGGAAAGGTGGAACCGTCTCCCCAACGAAGGTTAGCGAGAAACAGCAGCGGCCTCGGCCAGTGGAAGGGACGGCGAGGGGGAAGGCCGGTTAGTAGCAGCGACTCTTGACGGATGGATCCTCGACACTTGCCGCGCAGTCGCCTCTTTGGCACGCAGTGTACCGCGCGCCGAGTAGATTTGCGCCGCGGAGTGTCGCAAAGCATCATTTGTACGCTGCGATAACCCTCACACCTCAGCGGGGGAGGGGAGGGGACCGGGGTGAGGCCATGGAAGCCAGGGAAAGGGAGGGAAGGGGGGGGGGGGGTCAGCTCTCTGCGAGGTCCCGTGTTATCAATACTCGGTTCGACCCTCGCTGCCACTACGCTTGCTGCTTGCCCTGATGTTTACACCTGTTGGATAAGGTTTGCTTGTTTGCCGCTGGTGCTGATGCTGTTGTTAGGATTATTTTTATTGTTGTGATAGTTGCTGTTGCTGCTACTACCCCAACCCCTTTTTATCTCTTCCTCCTGCTGCTTCTACCACTACTACTACGAATACTACTACAACTACTATTACTGCTGCCGCCGCCACCACCACCATTACCACAACCAGTCTCTCTCTCTCTTTCTCTTTCTCTTTCTCTTTCTCTTTCTCTCCCTCTCTTCCTCTCTCCCTCTCTCCCTCCCCCACCCATGTTTTGCTTACGTACCCATGCAGAACAGCCTACAAGCGCGCGCTCACTCCCATGCACATACTTAGTCACTCACCCACTCACTCATTGACTCACTCGCATAATTGGACTCGGGCAAGCACAGACAGTGCAGCAGGTGGGGTTAGTGTTCTGTTGAGTGATCCCTCCCCCCCTCCGATGAAAAAAAGCTTGCTGTTCCTTCAGGCATTTTTGAATGTGTGTTTTAATTGCTGGAATTTGCCAAGCATTTCCTTTAGGTCAGTTTTACGATACATTACAAATACGAGTATATTGATGTTGCTTTGGCAGTATGTATATGATAATGTACACTCTCTCTCTCTCTCTCTCTCTCTCTCTCTCTCTCTCTCTCTCTCTCTCTCTCTCTCGTTTTCTGCATCTCTGTTTATTGCGGGTGATACGGGGGGGGGGGGGGGGGGGTTAGTTAGTTGCGCCCGAGTTGCCGCACGTCCGTCCTCACAGGTGGCCTTCCCTCCTGTCCATCTTCTTCATTTCCCTCTTGTCTGTCCATGTCCTTATTCCTCTCCTGTCTTTCCTTGCTTTTCCGCCTCTCTCTCCCCCCTTTCTTCCCTTCCTCCCTCTCATTCCCTTCCTCGATCCATCTCCTCCTCCCTCCCTCCCTCCGTCTCGCTCCCTCGCGGCAGGGACAGGTGGATGGAGGAGGCGAGACGGAACGGACGGGCCGTGTGGAATCGCGTGGAGGAGTGAGTGCAGCGGCGGGAGCGAGTGCTTGGCTGGTGGAGTGTACGTGGATTGGACGCGCGCGGTGGCGGTGGCGGCGGTGATGGTGGTGGTGGTAGCGGCGGCATCGGCTTCGGCGGCGGCAGCAGTAGCGGTCGCGGCGGGAGAGAGAGAGAAGAGCGAGCGAGAGGGCAGGGCGCTTGCGTGGGGCGGCGAG
>BOPN01004833.1:80000-82500 GCA_017312705.2 Penaeus japonicus
CCCTCCAACCCGCCCCCTCCCCCCATTCCCCAACGGTCCACTAGGCCTATGAAGTTTAGTGGCTGTGGTGGGTTGGTACTGGGACGGCTGGGGTGGGATGGTGGGGGGTGGAATGGGAGAGTCGAACAGCGCTACGCAGGCCTACCTTTCCTCCTCCCCCTCATCGCTCTCCTCCGCCTCCTCCCCTACTCCCCCTACTCCCCCTACTCCCCCTACTCCTCTTCCTCCTCTCCTCGGAGCCGCTGTGTGTGACCCCCACGCTGCTGTTCTGCTGCCTGATGCCTGCCACGCCTCCTAGCAGAGGGGGGAGGGGGACAGGGAGAGGGGTGAGGCCTAGAGCAAGATGCTTCGACCTCAATCCCCCTCCTTCCGTCGCCTACTTTTCCTATGCATTCATCTTGGTCTGCGTCTTTTCTTTCCTCTCATCTGGTACATCTCGTGCGGAACGCCTCCCCCTTCCTTCTTCCTACTTCCATCCGTCCTCTCCCTTCCCTCTTCCTTCCTTCCCTCCAATTTTACCACGTGGCTCAGCGCTGGTGCAGCGGCCTGGCCTCACTCAGCACACCGACATTTCACAGAACAGCGCAGCACACCCCGCAAGTAGAAGAAGAAAAAAGGAGAATGTGGAAACAATTGTCATTTATTTGATCTTAAATGTGGCTGTTGCACTGGGGTTGCGTTCCAACCTTTTTTTTATGTTACACGAATATTCATAAATTGCGTCGCAGACAGTGTGACCGAGATGAAGCCGTATGCCGTAATGAGTGATTGTGAGTGCGTTCCACCCGTCATCATGAGGAGAGTGAAGAGAAGTAGGATGATGAATATGCGAAAGATGAGAATCCAGAGTGTAGAGAAAAGGAGGGACCTAACGGAAGATGGAGGAGGAGGAGGAGGAGGAGGAGGAGGTGGTAAGAGACGAGGATGAAGCTTGAAGAATGAGGAGACGAGAGCGCGAAGAGTCCCGCCTATGGGATATCATCCACCAACGTTAAACCACGACGACCAGGTTAGTAGTGGCTAGACCCGCCAGAGAGGTGGAGGTGGAAAGGGGGTGAGGGAGAAGGAAGGGGAGGGAGGAAGGAAAGGAGAGAAATGGAAAAGGAAGAGAGGACGGGAGGGAGGGAGGTGGTGGGAGAGGAGGATGGGAGATGAGGGACTAGGGATGATGGGTAAAGGAAAGGGAGCGGAAGGATGGGGGCGGGGGAGAGGGAGGAAAGGAGGTTGGGCAAGGGAGGCGGCGGCGTGGCCCAGGTGGCTGCACTACTGACCACCACAAGGCGTGTGTGACCGTGACGAGGCTGTACGTGTTGGGGGAGGGGGAGAGGAGAAGGGGAGGGTTGTGTCCTCCTCCTCCTCACCTCTCCCCTCCCCTCCCCTCCCCTCCCCTTCCCTCCCTTCCTCCCCCTCTTCCCCACCCCCTACCCTTCCCAAAGATGGCAATGAAGGTTCCCCATTTGCCTATGTACGTGATGGAGACTTTATTCTTTTCCGGAGGAAGAGATTAAAGGGGGAGGGGATTGTCTGCTGACATCATGTGCCCTTTATGCTTGAGTTGCTGAGGCAGCAGCAGGGAAAGAGTCTGACACAGAGTGACAAACAAATAACGATAATATCTATGCAAACACACCAAGCTACTCCCGCTACTCTCCTTGCTGCTTGTGGAGGGGAGTGGAGTGGAGGAACCCGAGCAAGTGGCCAATAAGTCAGGCGATGAATTTTGGATGAGTCACGTGATGAGTCCAATATTCTCCTGGCACGAAGGCCTTTTAGACTGGGTGTGCGCGCACGTGCGAATGAATGAATGAACGGCCGGACGGACGAACAAACGAGAAGAGGGGGTGGAGGAATAGAAAGGAAAGAGAGAGAGAAAGAGAAAGGGAGAGAGAGAGAGAGAGAGAGAGAGAGAGAGAGAGAGAGAGAGAGAGAGAGAGAGAGAGAGAGAGAGAGAGAGAGAGAGAGAGAGAGAGAGAGAGAGAGAGAGAGAGAGAGAGAAAGACCTTGGTATCTAATCGCATTCCGAGTTTATTCTGGAACCGTCGTATGTACTCTTTAAGCAAAGGAAATGAACTATAGATTATCTCGTACGGAAGCGAGTCTTGCATTCTTGCTTACTTATATATACACACATCTTTTTGCTCTTGTATTTTCTTTTTCTTCTCTTTGTTAATAGTTATATTCTTAGCATTTATTATAAAAACGTCGACAGCTCGTGAGCTAAAGGTGAATTTGTAATGTTAAATAGGCAAGAAAGTAAACACAGGTGGGTGATAAGAATAACTTCAATGATTTTTTTTTTCACAGCTCGATTTTTAAACACACTCATCACTTCAGCTATTGAGTTCAACGTAATTATGATAACAGATTACCCACAGTTGAGGACGTTGATGCGAGGGAGATTTCCCTTTGCGCTCGACTGGTACATCGCATTGATAATGATAATGAATCTACTGTGCGACATGGTAATGATAATGATAATGGCGATGTTGGTAGGAGAATA
>BOPN01004833.1:87500-112919 GCA_017312705.2 Penaeus japonicus
TTCTTCTGGTGTTATCATTATTATCAGTATTACTTTTGTTATCATTATCAATAGGATTATCATTATTATTGATATCGTAATTATTCTTGTTATCATCATCGTCATCGGTATTATTATTATTATTACTATTATTATTATTATTATTATTATTACCATTATCGTTGTTATTACTTTTGCTATTATTGTTAGTATTTTCAGTGCCATCATTATCATTGTGACCAGAATCGTTGCAATGCATTGTTGCTTTTAACATCATCACATTGTTGCCATCACCATCAACATAATTTTTAAGTGTTTACAATCCTGAGAATTTTTTCCAATTATTTCAGTATTTCCTGATCTCCCTTGTTATCTTACAGCCATTATTACTGATTACCTTTTGATTCTTCGTTTATTCCCTTACCTCTATTCATTCGTTTCTTCTTTCTCTATTTGCAGGTAAGACGCGGAGAGGAGGAGGAGTCGTAGCGATGTGTTGCGAGGTAAGAGAGAGAGAGAGAGAGAGAGAGAGAGAGAGAGAGAGAGAGAGAGAGAGAGAGAGAGAGAGAGAGAATATATATATATATATATATATATATATATATATATATATATATTATCATTCATTTTTTTTAGTTTCCCTTAAGTTTTTCTTGTTCCTTTTTTACTTATTCTTTAACTTTTGTAATTTTGCGATGCGTAAGCTGTTTCTCTCTCGTTAGTGTTAAGCTGGCAATGTTGTTGAAGAGATGATAAAAGTAGTGAAGAGGGAAGAACGGAAAGAGCGAGAGAGTAGAGAGAATGAAGGAAGGTGAAAGAGACGAGCCGAGAAAGAAATCGCGTCTCGACCCCATGAAAGATCAAAGATAGATAAAGGCGGAGAGTTAATCAGAAACTCACGTATCACCTCCTTCCATCACAGCTTCGGAACGGCACCTTATTTGTACCATGGAATTTTTCTCCCCCAACCGCATCCTCCCCTTCCCTGCTGACCCCCCCCCCCCTACCTCCATGCCTTCCCTCCCCCCCTTCTCCCTACATACCCCTTTTCAACCTTCTCTATTTCACCTTAAACAGTCCCCTTAGGGTGTTATATGGCGTCTGATTACCATTGTTATTGTTATATATATGACGAGTATCACGGTGGCAACCATTAAGGGATGCTAGAGATAATGAAAAGAAGCAAGAAGGAGGAGAAGTTAATATTCAGAGTTAATATTGACCTGGAAATGGCCAATTGTCAGTGACTGGTAATGGCCAAAGACGAAAAAATGCGTCTATTAATTCGCATGTAGCGTCACATAAGGTGTAAAGCTAAAAGGTGCAACTAAGCTTCTCTCTCTCTCTCTCTCTCTCTCTCTCTCTCTCTCTCTCTCTCTCTCTCTCTCTCTCTCTCTCTCTCTCTCTCTCTCTCTCTCTCTCTCTCTNAAACGAAAGAGGAGGAGCGAGAAGAGCCAGAAAGCGAGAGCGAAGAGAAGAGAATACAAACCAGAAACGAAAGAGCGGAGAAGAGCGAGCGAGAGGGAAAGAGAAGCCGCACCTGCTGATTGGCACGCCGCGATTGGCGGGCCCGTAATTCTCGTGCGTAATTCGCGAGATCGCGACACTCGGCGAGGAAGCGAGGAAGGAAGAGAGGAAGGAAGCGCATCGGGACCGCGCGCACCCGAAAGGGGGAAATTGCGGCAGATTACGCCAGGAAATGATCCCTTACGAACATTTCCCAAGCGAGATGAGGTGCAGATCGCGCGCGCGGAGGGAAGAATGGGCTACAGGGGAGGGAGGGGGGTCGCTGGGTGGAATGGGAGGTATAGGGGGAGTGAGTGGAGTGGGTGGAGTAGGGAACGGAGGGAGAGGGAGACACGTACATGTCAAGATAGGCATTGGGGCAAATATAGACAGACAGCGTTTCTGCTTACCATGGATTTGCAATACTAACCTTGATTTAATACTATTGTTAGGGTATGTCATTGCTATATTCAGTGTTGTCATCACTATGCCGATTTCTTTTCGTGAGATCTTCATTTCCCCATAGCTATTACTTTTACAGCGAAAGGTCATTCCGAGGACGTCGCATGCGGCACGTGGGGGCACTCTTACGCCACAGCGGCCGTCTTACTTTCGGTCTCTTGTCTCGCTCAGAATCATTGTCGTCGACCGCGTCCATTCTGGAGATATGACAAGCGATCGCACCTTGAGGGAACAAGGTCGTGTATACTAGCGTGTGTGCGTGGAGAGAGAGAGAGAGAGAAAGAGACAGAATATATATATATGATTGGGGGGCAAGAAGGAATACCAGGTATTCGCTGATCTTGATCTTCGGGCTGTGCTTTACGCCGGACGTCTCGTGTATGCCTTGCAGGAGATGGGGTTGTCGTTATTAACTTTATGATCATAGTTGTGGCTGTTATTGTTAGCAGTAGTAGTAGTATTTTTATTCTTACAATTATGATAGTTGTTATTATTATTAGATTCTTTTTGCCTTGATTAGACCCAGGCAGACGCTGCATATCATTGCTAGAAAAGAGTATGCTTGTATAATTGGAAGACCTAGCCATATGGCCTTCTTGCGCAATTCTAGAATTGCATTTTTTTCCTATTGAACTGCCGAGATGTAGGAAGCATACAGTCTATCAATAAAACAAAAACAAAAAAAGATAGGTAAATTATAGCTGAATAGGCACGTGGGTTGAATGGAGGAATAAGTAGGAAAATAACTGAGGGGGAGGCTGTGTTTTGATACCTCTTATTTGTGATAACTTTGAAGTGTTTAGGATGAGGTGTCATGATAGCATTGTCGTTCCTTTGTTGCTGTTGTTTAGAAAAAATGTTTTTGTTGATTGTGTCGATTTTGTCGTCAATATCTGGAGGCCGTTTTGCTATTGATTATTGTTATTAGCATTGTTGGTGATATTGTTGCGGCCAATGGTGATGCGGTCGTTATTAGTGTTATTACTATTACAATACTCGCTCCTGTCATCTTTAGTATTATTGTTGTTGTGATTTTATGGAGCCAAATTGTTTAGGTTTAGAGAGAGAGACAGAGAGAGAGAGAGAGAGAGAGAGAGAGAGAGAGAGAGAGAGAGAGAGAGAGAGAGAACTAACTGATTTGATTAGATTTTAAATATTTATTTACTGAACAGGTAACATGCCCTGCCAAAAGCCAGGGAAAGGTGTAAAAACATTTACCCACTCGATTGACTCAAAGAGCCTTAGTCAAACATTCAATATCCATGCCTGAAGAGCTCCACTGTAGTACTAGCAATATCTGGAAGCTTTTTTTTTATCTTAAAATGAAAAATAATACATATAACTAACCATGCGCAACCATGATATAACAAGTAATACCTGTACATTTAAAGTCACTGTGGCCCATCTCTTGTCTGCTGATGATTCTCAAGTTCCACTACAGGATGCTGTGAAGTAATCTGTTGTTGTCCGAAGACAAGTGCAAACATCTTTTCCTGGAACTGTAGTTACTGAGCAATATTTTGCTACATATGCATAGTCTGTTCAATCCTCTGGTGCAAAATTTGCAGCAGGGCCTTTACTCCCCTGTGGAGTAAGGACGGCGCTGGTGCTGGCTGTGGAATTATTATTGGTGCTGGCACTGAAGCAAGTGCTGCAACAGGTGCTGAAGCAGATGCTGGCGCTGAAGCAAGTGCTGAAACAGATATTAAGACTGGAAGGGCCTTCTGCTTCGGGGCAATATGTCTAGCCGCACTAATTCCTCCCAAGTTGGGGGAATTCTTTCTCGTCGTTAAGCCGAGGAGGTGGGATAGGGGTTCCGAGAGGGGAGGGCAGCGTCTTGTTTCTTCAGTAATGTCGGATGATATGCGCTTAATGAAGAGTTTGCAGTATTTTCAAGACTTCAGTTACCATATTTTCAAGGCATATTATTACCCTGAGATTTATTTTGGACGCATTCCTTGTGTGTGTATGTATGTATGTATGTATGTATGTATGTATGTATGTATGCATGTATGCATGCGCGCGCGCAGCCGGCAATGACAACAACGCGAGGACATACTCGTACCATTTTGAACAGCTAGACCTAAATGGAGCAAGTTAGGTACCATGGTTTAACACTGAATGGTATGGGTAATTTTCTACCCTTCGTATGTTGTGACACGCTCAGTATGTAAGGTAGTTTCATTGTTGTCTATTATCTCATTGGTTTCAATTTCCCTCGGGACATCCAACACAACGAGAGTGGGAAGGTGCCTCTTTCCATATAGCTTTTCACTCACAGAATTTCTCGTGCTTCTCCTGTCCTAGTACATTTACAAGGATTTCGTCATTCTTACACCATACATAAGCAAAATTCCGACCTAGTTTTAATTCTAGTACTCCTTTAGCTTTACGACTTAGGAACATGCAATGATTGTTATGCTTCCACGCATTCCTAGCTATCCAATTTGAAATAGGCACATAGATGACTAGGTAATATAGCTTCTACAGTCGAGAGAGAGAGAGAGAGAGAGAGAGAGAGAGAGAGAGAGAGAGAGAGAGAGAGAGAGAGAGAGAGAGAGAGAGAGAGAGAGAGAGAGAGATTGAAGGGAATTAGCAGCTGTGGGAAGCCCTGCCGACATCAGACCGTATTATAACCTTCCCTTTACTCTCATGGCCTTTCCCTCCGTCTCCCTCTCTCCCTCCCTATTTCCCCAATATTTCTCTTTCTCTCTTTTTTTTGCCCATCTTCCTCCTTCCTTACCGCCCCTTAAATATCCGCACCACATAACACCCCCGCCCGCTACCGATACTACCGCCAGCGCCTCCGCCGCCATCCTTGTTACGACATCCGTTACGGGAAAGTGTTGGGTGTCTGTCGGTGGAAGGGGAGAGGGAAGGCGTTCGTGACATATTCTGGTGTGGAGATGGCTTGGTGGATCTAGTGCTTCCTTCAGTGTTTCTCTTTTTGCTCTTGATGTTCTCTGTTTAGAACTTTTCCTACCCGTAGACACTGATGTATGTGTGTATAACTGTATTAATTGTTATTCGCGTGCCTGTATATATATACTTGCGGTATTTAACTTTTCTAAAGCTACACATCTTTTTTCTTTCTCCCTACGGCTGTGGTCGCCCTTTCTTGGCGGGAAAATGGCGACGCGTTCGAGCCGGCGCGAAAATTAGTTTCTCGCGTTGTCACAAAAATATAACAATGATAATGGCCCGTTTATCGTAGAGAGTATTTCGTATGTATTTGTTTTACATATATTGCGATATAACATGAACGGGGTAAAACAAAAGCTGTGTAAGTGAGGGTGTTCAGTTTACGCTTCAAATTGGCGGGAAATAATGTCGGCGGAGATCGGTCTTCACACCACAAGGAAAAAGGTTCGTTTCATTTTGTGGTGCTGGCGACATTCATATTTGTAGCAAGGCTTAGTCTAACATATACTGGTAAACTTCTTTATATTAGAAATAGAAATAGGTACCATCGTGAATTAAGTAAAGCTGGGTGAAGTAAGTTATCCATATTGAATTTGGATGTATATACACCATATTCCTGCGAGTTTCATGTAACACCTGATTGCCAGGTGGTTATCATTTTTATATTTATATACTTTTTTTCAAGTTTGAATCTTTGTATTGAGGTGAAATTTGCGCATCAGTGAAATATCAGTCCGTACACCGTGAATTGTCTCGATGTTTAGCCTAGCGTGTCTATTGCCCTAGCGTCACTTGCCCTCATTTATGGTCGTTATATTAATCTCTCTAATCTCATTTCGATAGTTTTTATTGTCGAGGGACCATTGCCGCGCTTTTTGCTAGCGTTCATTCGAAATTTCCTTGGAAGTGAATAAGTGACCATATAAGATTCATTTCATACCGTATATCATCCAGTGGCGTCTTACTTTTTTGTATTATGTGAATGTTTTACCAAAGTTAGCAATTTCACCCATCATATTATCATTGCCACTTAATATTTTACATATGGTATATACTGACATTATGAATATGGTTAATTACATTTGCCGTATTTTCTTGTGAGCGTTTTTGTGTAGTTACCCCTGCCGCGTGCTATTTATTTCTCGCGCGCCATTTTCTCTTGTGGATTTTACGTCGGTAAATTTCCCCTCTTCCCGTTTTCTATGCATCGGTCGTGCTGCTGAAGATGATGATAATGATGATGATGAATATGATAACAAGTTCAGTGATATGGTATGTTTATAGTGATGGGAAGACATGGCAAACGATTTTTTTTCTTATTCTTTTGATAAAGATTGTACATCTTCATGATGTGCTTTATTATGTTTGTTTCTTAGATTTCTTCCTGATACGTAAATATGCATTTTGTGTGTCAAATGATCTCGTCTGTTACCTGGGACAATGTGGATTCCTCTCCTCCTTTTCTGCTGTTGTTGCTCCTCTCCTTCTCTTTCTCCTCCTGTTCCTCCTGCTCTTCCTTCACCTTCCTCTCCTCTCTTCTTTCTCTTCTCTATCACCTTTTTTTTCTCCTCCTCATCTCCACCCCCCCACCCCCCCCATTTTTCTTTTTTTCTACTGCTTATCACTCCTATTCTTCCTACTTCCTATCCCATTCTCTCTTTGCGTTGTAACCGAGCGAGCGTCAGCGAAGAGGTTTCTACGCTATGTCACATTACGTATTCCGGGAACTGGCGCGATGATCGTAATTATCATCCTCGTCGTCGTAATTCTTTTTTTTTCGGGGAGAGTTGCCGCTTTATCCTCGTCGAGTGCTGCCCGATGAAGCCCGGTGTGCGATTGTTGGGCCGCGTTATCCGATGATACCCGGTGCCCGATTATGCGCCGTGCTTTTGTTCATTCGGTCGGGATTTTCTCTCTCCTCTCCTCTCACCTCTCCTCACCTCAGTTCTTTCTCTCTCTCTCTCTCTCTCTCTCTCTCTCTCTCTCTCTCTCTCTCTCTCTCTCTCTCTATCTCTATCTCTATCTCTATCTCTATCTCTCTCTCTCTCTCTCTCTCTCTCTCTCTCTCTCTCTCTCTCTCTCTCTCTCTCTCTCTCTCTCTCTCTCTCTCTCTCTCTCTCTCTCTCTCCACTTTTACTGTTTCTATTTGTGCATATTTACCAAGAGTGAATAATGCCTACGATCAAGAGTATGCACGCGCTCTTACGTGTAGGTATGTCTGCGCGTGTATGCTGTGTGTGCCTGGCTGGCTGACAGGGCGTCTGTGCATGGGTCTCGAATGCCCCGTTCCCTTCTGTGGTGAGGGTGGAGGTGGAGGTGGAGGTGGAGGTGGAGGTGGAGGTGGAGGTGGAGGTGGAGGTGGAGGTGGAGGTGGAGGTGGAGGTGGAGGTGGAGGAGGGGGGGGGGGGGGGGGGGGGGGGGGGGGGGGGGGGGGGGGGGGGGGGGGGGGGGGGGGAGGAGGAGGAGGAGGAGGAGGAGGAGGAGGAGGACACCAATCGATAGGTTGAGTGAGTGAGGGTTTTCCCCAAGAGTGAGTCAGTCAGCCGGGCAAGGCAGGCAGGATGGTTGACTTTGGGGATGGTTTCATCCGTTCGGTGGCCGGTGGTTCGTGGTTGGTTTGGTTGCCTGGTAGATGGCACTGCTGATGGAGTATGAGTGGCGGAATATCATCCACTGTCATCCGCCAAAAGGAGATAGGAAAAGAGGGAGAGGGGAATTGCTCTATGGAGTCTTTTTTTCCCTTTTTTTCTTTTCTCTGATTTATCTCTTCTTTTCTGAGTAAACTGCGTTTTCTTGTTTTTAGGGCCGTTCTTTGTTTACTAGTTGTTAGGGTCATTATATTTTGAGAAGTTGGTGGAACTCACTTTTTGATAATTCCGGTAGACTTTTCTTTATGATTTTGTTAACGTAGGTGTCTATCAGTATGTCTGTCTGTCTGTCTGTCTGTCTGTCTGTCTGTCTTTTTTTTAAGAAGGTGTACAGTCAGTTACCCTTCTTCACTTTTCATTCGAAGTGTTCAGTTTTGCGATATTGTGTCGCTGAGTGTTTTTTAAGGGCAAAATCAGGTGCAAGACTGGTGAACTGAGTGTAGTTCCTAAATTGTGTGATAATTAAACCGGTGAATAGTAGTTTATGAATAAATTTGTGTATATTTAACTCTTTAAGTTACCGATTAGCTCGTGTTTGCGCAATGTGTTAAATTCTCATTCCCAAAGCGCAAAATTGTGCTTGTGTACCTACGGGATGGTGTTTCTTTAACCCGTTCAGCTGTGCATTATTTCGAGAGAACCCTCGACGAAGGAACGCATGACGCTCACCCTGTGCCTGACGGGTGTTGCTCACCCGCTTACTCAGGCACTTACTCACTCGCCTTCCCAGCCGCTCATTCACGCATTTAGCGATAGAGTTGTTGTTTTTTTTACTCTCTTTCTCCTTCTCCTTTCCTTCTCCTACTCCCTCTCTTCCTCTCCTCTCTCTTTTCCTCCCTCTCTCTTTTCCTCCCTCTCTCTATTTCTCCCTCTCTCTCCTCTCCCCTCCCTCTCCCCCCCTCCTCTCCCACTCCCTCTCCCACTCCCTCTCCCGCTTTCCCCGTGTGCTTGACTAACCTCCCCTTCTGTATCCATCTATAAATTGTCGATACTTAAAGAGACACTTCGACCAAGCATTGTACTAAAGCGGGCGTGGTTTATCCTCCGTGTGTGTGTGTGTGTGTGTGCGTGTGTGTATGTGTATGTATGTGTATGTGTATGTGTGTTTAGCGTTTGTGTTTGCGTCTGCATTCATGTTTTTTCTTTCTTTCTTTCTTTCTTTCTTTTTAGGGGAAGGGTATGCATGTATGTGTGCGTTTTTTTATATGTGCAGTTTGAATGTACACAAGCAAGCATTTGTGTGCGAAGTTGACCCATTTGCCGTCCGTGATCTATAGATTGCATTTCTTTTGGGGTGCATGTGGATATGTATGTGTGTTTGTTTGTTTGTTTGTATGTTTGCGCGTGTGTGTGTGAGAGAGAGAGAGAGAGAGAGAGAGAGAGAGAGAGAGAGAGAGAGAGAGAGAGAGAGAGAGAGAGAGAGAGAGAGAGAGAGAGGGAGAGGGGGGGCACTACCACTGACCTGTTGGATTGACGTAGGGATCCTTGCAGTGAGGCAGTGTCGTGAATTCGGATGCTTGCAAGGATTTTTTAAGCGGGGTGGGTGGGGGTGGGGGGGGGGTAGCTTGCAACGAATGCATTTAGAGACGGATAGAGGTGCTTTCCAAGAAGTGCATTAGGGGGAAAGATGCTTGTGACGAGTGCATATTTCGACTGATATGTTTTCGGTGAATGCATTTAGAGAGAGAGAGATGCTTGCAGTAAAGGTTTTTGTGTGATGTTTGCAGCGAATGCTTTTAAAGAGAGAGCGATGCTTGCAATGAGTGCTTTTGTACGAGATGCTTGCAGCCAATGCATTTGAATTGTAGGATCCTTTCAGTGAATACAGTTGTCTAGTAGAATGTTTGAAGTAATGTATTTCTACGGCGAGGTGCTTGGATAGGATGCATTTTTAGAGAGAGAGAGAGAGAGAGAGAGAGAGAGAGAGAGAGAGAGAGAGAGAGAGAGAGAGAGAGAGAGAGAGAGAGAGAGAGAGAGAGAGAGAGAGAGAGAGAGAGAGAGAGAGACTGAAACTTGCAGTGAATGCACTTGTTGAGTGGGGCGCTTGGAGCGAATACATTTAGGGAGAGGTGATTGCAGTGACTGCGTTTGGAGAGTGCAACTGCAACGGCGTTCGTCTCTTTGCCGACCGTCGTGAAATATGCATCGTGCTCACTGACCTTCAATCTCGACTTTTTTTACTCTTATCATCTACTTTGTGCTACATCCGTACCCTTTGCACTCAGTCTCTTTCACCTCTCCTTATTCTCTCCTCTCCTCTCCTCTCCTCGCCTTTCGTCCCCTCTTCTCCTCTCCTCTTCTCTCTTCTCCTCTCCTCTTCTCTCCTCCCCACTCCTCTCATCTCTTCTCCTCTCCTTTCCGCACCTCTCATCTCCTCTCCTCTCCTTTCTACTCTTCTCACTCTCCTTTTCCTCTCCCCCTCCTTCCCCTTTTCCTCCCCTTCCCCCTCCCACTCCCCCTCCCCCTCCCCCTCCCCCCGGTGAGGATTGGCCGACCGACAGATGGCGTTTTTCCCTCATCTATAATTCTCGGTTGCATTAATTAATAGCAGCGTGGGAAACGACTATCGCGGGACTTGTAGTAGCGAGTCGGAGGCAGAGATTTTCTCCTTCCTCGTGCTCTCTCTTCCTTCAACTCGCTTCCTACTCGTCATTCTTCTCGTGCTTCTTCTCCTTATTCCTCTGCTTCTTTTATTTCCACTTAACCTTCCGCTTCACTTTTACCTTCACCTTCCTTTTCGTTTTTACTTTCTGTTTGTGTGACCTCGGAGTTTTGTGTTCTTTCTTACTTATTTTTTCTCTCTTTCTCACTCTTTCTCTCTCTTTCTCTTTCTCTCTCTCTCTCTCTCTCTCTCTCTCTCTCTCTCTCTCTCTCTCTCTCTCTCTCTCTCTCTCTTTCTCTCCTTCTCCCTTTCCCTTTCCTTTTCCCTCTCCCTCTCCCTCTCCCTCTCCCTCTCCCTCTCCCTCTCCATCTCTCCCTCTCTCTCTCTCTCTCCTTCTCCCTCTCCCTCTCCCTCTCTCTCTCCCTCCCTCTCCCTCTCCCTCTCCCTCTCCCTCTCCCTCTCCCTCTCCCTCTCCCTCTCCCTCTCCCTCTCCCTCTCCCTCTCCCTCTCCCTCTCCCTCTCCCTCTCCCTCTCCCTCTCCCTCTCCCTCTCCCTCTCCCTCTCCCTCTCCCTCTCCCTCTCCCTCTCCCTCTCCCTCTCCCTCTCCCTCTCCCTCTCCCTCTCCCTCTCCCTCTCCCTCTCCCTCTCCCTCTCCCTCTCCCTCTCCCTCTCCCTCTCCCTCTCCCTCTCCCTCTCCCTCTCCCTCTCCCTCTCCCTCTCCCTCTCCCTCTCCCTCTCCCTCAAGTTAAATCTAATCCAGGGTTTATAGGAACCTGGTTTAGGCTAGTATTAAAGTTGTCTATTCGATGTTGTTTATATATATATATATATATATATATATATATATATATATATATATATATATATATATATATATATATGTATGTATGTATGTATGTATATATATAATGTATGTATGTATGTATATAGATAGATAGTTAGATATTAATTAGTTGGTATGTGGGATTTTCCTAATCTTTGTCTCTTGTTTTTTCACAGGTATGTTTCGAGTCGAAAAGATGATGAGAAGTAGAAAAAAAGAAAGAAAGAGAGAATGGTATGACTTATCCGGTAAGTGAAATAACATTAGAATGAGATGATCCGTGAATTCTGCGGAGGCGCCACGCCACCTTTCACAACAAACCGCGTCACGCAAATCATTCCTACGGTGAGGGTGGGCGCGAACTCTGATCTACAGGACACGACTGCGCAACTGGTGACACTGTTGCAGAACAGGATAGTCATGCTATTCACAGAGGGTTTCCCGGGCCTTGTATCCCACCTGACCCAATGAACCATGTAGGAGTCACCTGGCACCAGCCGAGCCAACCGTTCCTCACTCGCAGTCATAGGCTAATTAAGGACCCCCTCCCCCACATGTGCGTGTGCAAGGCCTACTTGAGACACTTAAGACTTTAAAACGACCAAACACACACTCTGGAAGTGTAGTAGCGAAGCCAAACCAAGACATCCAAATGATATAAAATAGCAGTGTCGGGAAGCCAGTGTAATGTAGCCGGCAATGACAATCCGTGTCAAGACAGCAGTGCCTCCATTAATGACTGCCAGTGTAGGGGTGCCAGTGCTGGTCACTGTGAAAATAGCACCTGCATTTAAAAAGCGTTCTGCTTTTCATATGTAACTACAACTATAACAGGTCTTTTAGCTCATGTAAAGATAACACCCCCGCATGAACTTTTAAGAACACCGACGCTCACTTTCGCCAATTGAAGATTCAGACTGCCTTTGGGTCCTGCCCTCTGTTTGATGTACATGATGGGTGCTCTAAATTTCTGACCCGATCCCGTAACTACTTTTCTTAATGAAGTTACACTATGCTTGGGCACTTTGACACTTTATACACTGTGGATACTACTAGTATACTAGTAGGTATGGGGGAAAATTCAAGCTTCAATAGTAGATCGCTGGCAATATACGGTACATATAGACAGCCATTTGCGAGATTGCAGACTAGACTACGTACATGGGTCTTTGTACTAGTTAGAGAGCCAGGCCGTAGACTGTAGACAGCAGCACATTGCTAGACACATATCCCTTTGGAACAACACTTCGAGATATTTGTATGTCTTGTAAAACACTGCGTAATAACGTTTTTGGTAAAGTTATCAAGTGGATGGTATCACTGCCAGTTGTGCTAGACTTTTACCTGCTATTTAAATGGCCAGTGACTGATTTTCATGTTCTACGCCCTATAGCATATACGGAATCAGAACTGGCCAGACTATAAGTCGTACAGAATTTAGCTTTCAAAATCAGTCATTATATTCCTAAAGCAAGGAGGATTGCGAACTTGAGAATGAAAGTCAATTTGCCCATTTTATGTTCCAAACGAAAAGTGTACACAGTTACTACACTTGGTGTCAGAGGACTTAGAGAACATATGTATCTTCTAGATATCCAGTGGTAATGATAGATTAAAATAGTGAAGCCAAACTTAAGACACGATACCAGCTCAGTCTCATATTCACTATTGTAAATAACGTATAAATACACATCCCAAGCTGATAAAGCCATACGTAAGGCCTTACACTCGCATTTACTGTATTTTATGCAACACCCTCTACTATACTTTTGCGCTTAGCTATTGCAATCATCAACCTATATGAATGTTCCTGATGAATCCATGCAGTCAGGGAACAGAGCAGAATACGATTATATTATGCCTAAAAAGAGTGCCCAACCACAGGATTACACGAGGGTTCATGACTGGGCTAGCGTTACGCAAACTGAGTTGACAGGGATACTTGCAGTCACAAAATTCCTACTAAATCAGGTCTCGGGAGTCATTTTCTGCGATTCACAGGGTGCTTTCCAGACCCTGAATACCCTCGGTAAAGATGCTGGAAATATTGCCAGTGGTGTCAGAATGAGCGTATATCGCGGGACTGAATAGGGCCATGCTATACATTTTGGATGGAGGACCATTGGAATACCCAAGTATCATGTCATTCACCTAGCAAGGTCAGCTTCTGATACCAGTGGGTGGATATAGACTTAGGGAGTACCTCTTGCTAGGATCATTGAAACTCCTTGCTGCAAGGAGGACTTACAGAGTAAATACATTTTGAAAGGCCTGCAAGCTTAACATAAGATGGGACTAGACAGTGTGACGTGATCGCGAGAATTAGTTGTAGACACAAGCAGGTGGAAGAAACAAAGGGTGAATTTTGCAGTGGAGAACCTACGCGAACACTTGTCCATTACATATCAGTGTGTGATGAGAATATGCCTCTCAGGCCATATAATGATTTCATCCCATCTCTTGTACTAGAATATAAATTTATGCTATACCCTAAACTCGGAATGTAATATTATAGTATGACTGTATATCAAATGTAACAAAGCTTCTGTATGTATGCCTGTGGAGGTAATCAGGGTGGTAAGAAAGGACTGAACAGACCAGGTTTTTTTTTGTTAACTACGGTACTTTAAAACAACAACGAAATATTGAAAGTGGGTTCATTGCAGTTTTTTATTGTTTCGTTTTGTTTAAACGCGCACTTTCTTAAAATGAGTTGAATTTAAAAAGGGTATTTTCACTTGGGCGCGTCAGAGGCTCATCAAGTCTGAGGTGTTGATATCGCGATCCCGCAGAGGATTATGGGAGGCGGGCTTGCTTCGCTCATTTCGCTTCGTGATAATGCAAACGGAATCCATGGCTAGGATATGATGCTGCATATTGACGTAAGTGTCATTATACGTGTCCGCAATACTAGAGAGAGTTAGAGCGAGAGATCATTATATATACGGAGCTTAAACGGTGAGAAAGGTGAGAAAGAAAGATTTTTTTTCTTCCCCCCCCCCTATTTTTGCTCCCATCGGAAGGGAGAGCAAAGAAAAAGGAAGAAAGGGCTGGCGGGGCGTGTTGGGGGGGGGGGGGGGAGATATCTGCGAAACGAAGATTATCGCGTGTTGGCTTGCTTGCTTGCTTGCTTGCTAGACGTATCAGACTTCCGGCGAAATCCGTCGCATGCATGCACCCTCCCCGTCCTAGACAAGAGACAGACAGACACCCGTGTCTAGACACCCCTGCAGCTGCTGCTGCTGGACAATGACCTCTGCACCTGGCATCGATGCCTGTGCATTTGTGGCATCTTCGGTTGGTTTGGGTTTGACTGGTACAAGTACTTGGATTTCGAACTGATTATTATTATCATTCTTATTATTGTTATTGTTGGGATCATCATCATCATCATCCGTATTATTTTGATTATCAGTCATCATTATTGTTATTATGTTATACAGATAGATGGATAGAAAAATGGATATGAAGATCAGTGCATTTACGAAGAAAAAATAGATAGATACATAGTTAGATAGATAAATGTGAAGATAAATACATTTTCACTCTTCGCTTTCATTTCTTCTTGGGGGGGGGGGGTCAGCGCCTGGTTCTGCGTACCGCGACGGGTTCACCGGAATCCGGGATAGAGTGCGTGAGCGCGTGCGGCGGCAACGGTGGATGTGCATAATAAGCCTCGTGCTTGCATGCTTTGTGATCGGCCGATGTGCACGTTTGTGTGTGTATGTGTGTGTGCGTGCATATTGGCTAAGTCTGGCTGGTTGTCTGGAAAGGTGCATGCGAGCGGCGTCGGAGTAGAAGGGGGCATGGAGGGGAAAGGGGGGTTGAGGGGGAGGGGGACCTGGAGGAGACGGTATCATCATCATCATCATCATATTTGTTATTTATTCGTCTGCGTCACCTTTATTGCAGTCCGGTTTGTTTGCGTACGGCTTTAGGCTTTCGTCGACCGGTGGGTGGGAGGTGGGGGGAGGGATACGTGCATTCGTCTGTTCCTCTCCCTCTTTGTTTTTCCTCCCTCACTCCCTCGCCCGTCTCTCATCGTGCTCCCTGTTATCTTCCTCCTTCCATCTCCTCCTTCTTCCTCTCTCTTACTTCCATTTACCAGCCTCCTCCCTCCTCCTCTTCGCCCCTCTTTGCGCCTCTCTCCTTTGCTTTACCTACCTATTCTTTCCTTACATCCTTACCCTGTACCTCCCTCTCTTCCTCTCCCTCTCTACACCTCCTTCCCACCCTTTCCTTCTATCTCCCAATCATTCCCTCTACCTCTCTCCCTTCCCCACCCTCTACTTCCCCTATCTCCCTCCCGCTCCTCCTACCTCCCGCCCCCTCCTCCCCCTCCCCCCCTCCTTCCCCTCCCTCCCCGTCTTTCCCATCCTCCCCTGTACCGTCCCTTCCTCCCCCTTCCCTTCCTTCCTCTCGTCCCCTTCCCCTTCCCTCCCTTCCTCCCCCTCCCCTCCCCTCCCCTCCCCTTCCTCCCCCTCCCCTCCCTTCCTCCCCCTCCCCTCCCTTCCTCCCCTTCCTTTCCCTTCCCTTCCCTTCCCTCCCCTCCCCTCCCTTCCCTTCCCTTCCCCTCCGCACTCCATCCCACTGGGGATCGACAAGTCCTTTCATATGGCAAACGATGAAAGGAAACAAATTAATGGCCTTTCAGCGTATCTGAAGGAGAGGTCGAGTTTGTGTTTATGCATGCCTTGTTTATTCAGTCATTGATTTAGGCATTAGACCAATTAAATAGCAAACGTCATTGATTAGTTTTTATTTATTTGTTTTCTTTTCTGATTTATTCTTTTTATGGTATATTTTTTTCGTTTTCAGAATGATTGGAATGCACCCGTAACTCGCAGCCTTTACTGTCTTTCCGTGCTTTTTTTATATGTATATTCATTTATTTTTATTTCTTATATTGAACGATTTAAAGTGGTTAATAGTTAATGAAAAACAGGATCTCGCTGTGGTTGTAGAAGGTTTTCAATCTATCTGTTGGTTGTCGACGGATGCATGGATGGGATAAAAATAAGTATTGATATATAGGTTTATATAAATATATATATATATATATATATATATATATATATATATATATATATATATGTATGTATGTGTATATATATATATATATATATATATATATATATATATATATATATATATATATATATATGCAGTAGTTATTGATTTGAAGAGGATTTCTGCAGTTTGGTTATGACTTGTCGATCAGTTATGGTTATTGGTATTGTTATGATTATTGTTGTTGTTCACATTGTTATTTTATCGTTATTTTTATGTTTTTATGGTGTTATTGTCCTTATTGTTATTTTAGCATTTCCACCGGTGTTGTTTTGCGTTGAGATAGACAACCTGTTGGGGGAACGATCTTCCCTGAGCGTGTGTAGTCGAGGAAGAAGCGTCGAATATGCAACGGAAAAAAAAGTGGCGATCGAGATAGCCAGCGCACGCGTGGGGATTGATAGATGTGAATATGGACATGCATGCGCTTATTCTTACTTATCCTTTCTTTCATTCGCTCACCCCGTTTTCATTTTGTCTGGTCTCAGTTTTTATTATAGGTCGCGTCGTTGAGTGGATAGACTCGCATCCGATATTAAAACGATTCGAGCGATAGCGTTTGATTGAATCGTCGCGGGGCTGAACACGCGATAGGCAACAATATATATATATATATGTGTGTGTGTGTGTGTGTGTGTGTGTGTGTGTGTGTGTGTGTGTGTGTGTGTGTGTGTGTGATGTATGTTAGTTGCGGCCGTGTGTATGCTTTTGTCTGTGGTATATGTTCAAGAGCACGCGTTTTTGCGTCTGCTAGAAGTTAAGAAAACGGTAAAAGGGAGATATACTTGGGGACTTGGACAGCTGAATGAGTGCGAGGGTCAGTATTTTGTATCGCGATGATCTACGATCGTACAGAGTGTTGTGTGTTATATCTGCCTCGATCAGTCACGGAGACTCGATGCCAAGTATAGTTTAGTTAAGGCTGACTGCGATTCTTCGGCATACGATAAGAGAGAGAGCATTGAGAAAGCACGGCTCCTGTTTTTCGCCTTGCTTTTTTCCAAGCGAAGGTCAGTAGGAGTCGAGCCACCACCTTCGCCACGACCGCTTCCCTCGCCGCCGCCGCCGCGTGAGGTGAGTGGCGGCGTCACAGGAATCTCGCGAGGCGGCCGCGAGTGACGGGCGAGTGATGGCGAATCGCGGGTGACCGCCGGCACGTCTTGGCAGGCGAAGGCGCATCTGTCTCTCCCACCGCCTCGCGCCCTTTTTCTCATCTCGCCCTCGCTCTTGTCTTTCTTTCTTTCTTTCTTTGCTCCATCTTTATCAACTGTCGTATGTTCTCCTTTTCTCACATCTTTTTTTTGTTTTGTTTTTCCCGTTTCGTCTTCAGGACTCTCGTCTTTTCCCAGTTGATTCTGCGTTGTCGCTCTCTATTATCTTCGTTCTAGTTGTGCGTTTTGCTTGCACGGTCTTCGACATCTTCATCGAGACTTGTGTTGTTTATTTTGTTAATGCAAGAGCGAAGAGAAGAGAAGGTTACGGTGCTGTGTGTTCAAGGGCTAGGCGGCCTGGTGGATGGCTGGTTCCTTGGGGTGTCGGTCGAGTAAACTGTTTAGAGGTGTGTGTGTGGGGTGGGCAGGAAGAGGTGAAGGGGGAGGAAGAAGAGGAAGCGACGCCATAACAGTTTCCCCTTCTCTTTCTCTCTCTCTCTCTCTCTCTCTCTCTCTCTCTCTCTCTCTCTCTCTCTCTCTCTCTCTCTCTCTCTCTCTCTCTCTCTCTCTCTCTCTCTCTCACTCTCAAAAGAAAATATATTTAAGAAAGGAAATACTAAGATCGAGGAAACTAGATTAGGAAAAGGAAGGTAAAGAATAGTGATGTAGACGCAAGGCCTATTTTGACCCCCTCCCCCGCCCGCCCAATACCCCATCCCATGCCCCACACCCTCCCTGCCCCCACCCCATCGTTACGCAGATGAGGGAGGTGTTATCGGTGCTCGTGTGTCGCCATCTGTGACCACCTGGGCCTAATGAATAAGGGACGGACGAGGGGCGGGGAAGAGGGGGAGGAGGAAGGGGAAGGGGAAGGGGAAGGGGAAGGGGAAGGGGAAGGGAAGGAAGAACGACAACAAGAAGGGGAGGAGGAAGTAAAAGTAGAAGATAGGGAGAAGGGGAAAGAGGAAACCCGAAGGACTGATAGGCCTACCAAAAGCCACGCGCCACTTTGGGTCGCATTCGGGGCGTGTCACGTGAGGGGTTGCGGGGAGGGGGCGGGACCCTTTGAGGAGGAGGGGGAGTGGGGGAGGGAGTGGAGTAGAATGGGAAAGGGAAAAAGTGGGAAGATAAACAGAATGGTAATGAAAAAGATCATTAGAAATTAGAACAGGAGGGAGAACAGTAATTAGGTTGGGAAAGGTTGGAGAATGGGAGGGAGAAGGAAGGAGGGAGAGAGAGAGAGATAGATAGAGAGAGAGAGAGAGAGAGAGAGAGAGAGAGAGAATGTTGAATATGGCAACAGCATAGGCAAATTAGATGGAATATTTAAGTAGAAGATGAGATGAGGGGAGAAGAGAAGGGGAAATAAGAATATAACCAGAAAATAGAGGGAAGTAGAATGAATGACGACGTAGAGAGAGAGGAAGAAGGAAAGAAATGGCGGCGCCATTGAAGACTTTCCTCTGTCCCTTTGAGGAATTATTTTTAATTTAACATAACGAAAGGAAAGTAAAGAAGGCGCATATAAGAAAAAGAGTCACAGACAGACTGGCAGGAATCTTATGGCTGAGAGAACTCGCTCGAGAAGAAGGGAGAAGGAGGGAGGGAGGAGGAAGGAAGGAAAGAGGAAAGGGGGGAGGTATGTAAAAAGAGAGGCGTAGTGCTCCCGTCTCGAATTTTGACAAAAATATGTAAACGGTTGGGACGTAGTAAAAAAAAGGGGGGGAAGAGAGAGAGAGAGAGAGAGAGAGAGAGAGAGAGAGAGAGAGAGAGAGAGAGAGAGAGAGAGAGAGAGAGAGAGAGAGAGAGACCGTCTTCGCACTTCAGAGTGTGATGTATGTGGCTGCAGGAGTAAACACGGCGAATCTGCTGAAGGTAGTTGGTTTCTTAGGCACTCTCTCTTTATTTCCTCTCTCTCTATCTATCTATCTTTATCTCCTCTCTCCCCTCTCCCTTTCTCTCTCTTTATCTCCTTCTCTCTCTTCTTTCCTCTCTTCTCCTCCCCTTATGAAAGGCTATTATTAGAGAACACGTAATTGGGTGATATGTGGAGACATTCCTCCAATAGGCGTCGAGCCCCTCTTCCCCCCACTTAGCCCCTCCCCTCCTCTTCCTCTTCCTCCCCCGCTGTCAGCTAGTTTCCCCTCCAAAAATAAACCCATGGGCGGATGCCGCGAAAAGCGAGCATCCCCGCCCACGCCGTCGCCAGCCAATCATGACTCGTCTACCCACGCTGCCATACACGTGTCGACCAATCGCAAGAGAGGACCTGGGTAGAACTCGGCCAATGGCAGGGAGATGCTGTCCTGCCAGCCACGCCCCCTTTTTTGATGTGTGAAGCCAAGCACAGGATGACAAGATGTGTATTTGTATTATATTCCTTTTTAAAAAATGATTTTTCCATAATGTCATAATGACGCTTAGAAACAAACAAACAAAAATGATAATGATTATGATAAAAAAGATGACAACCACGTGTTTGCATTAGGAGGGGGAGAGGGGGAGGGGGGCTGAGGTGTGACGTCACACCTGTAGCTTGGCAGTCTCGTGGTGGGCACCTCCTGTGATTTTGCTAGGTCATGGTACCATTTTTTTTTTATCTCGGTGTAGGGACGTAGATTACAAACAGAAGTCACGAATAAGGCGCAAGGGGGCAAAGTAAAGACATCATTTCTAAAGGCCATGTAAAATAGATCAATAGATAAATAAAATCCTGAAGGGGGCAATTTCGGGCGGGGGGGGGGTATAGAGTTAGGGGTCCACGCGCAAGACCTTTGGTGACCTAGCTTCCCGCCACACGAACCCCCGCCGCCCACTGCTGCTTAACCTCTTGGCCTTTTCTTAGGCGTGGTGTTGCAATGGCGCCCGCGGGTTGAGAAGAGGCAAGCCATGGGACACGGGGGTTGTGGGTCGGGCGGGGGATGGAAGGTAGGGGGGGGGGGTAAGAGCTAGGGCTGGTTGTTGGGTAGGAGGTTAGTTGCAACGGGTGTTTTAGTTTGTTGCAAGTGTTGCTATAAAGGAGGAAGGTGGATATTTGATTGCATTTCGTTTTGTTGTGGCATTCGATGTTACTCACTCTGTCCCTCGATGTGTTGCTACATGTGTGTATGTAAATCTGTTTGATTTTTTTTTTTTTTTTTTTTTATAACTCGTTAGGTGAAATATGAGATAACCTGTTGCGATTCGATCTGGCTTCATTCATATCGATGGGGATTGATTAACTAAATTTATCTAAGCTTAATTTCATCTCAAGATCAAGGCACACACACACATATATGTTTGTGCGGGTGGGTTTATTATGTATGTGTACAGTATGTTTATTTTTGCATGTGCTTAGCGTGTTTGTGTTTCTATGATGGTACATTGTGACCTTTTAGACTCTTCTTAGATTGCGTCATAAGGTAGAATTGATTTTTTGAAATAGTTTACTTTGAAGAGAGGATGTCTCGATTCCTCTTTTCCTCTCTTCTCTTATTATCTTTTCTTATTCCTATTTTATCTCTAATTGCATATTCTCCCCCCCCCCCTCTCTCTCTCTCTCTCTCTCTCTCTCTCTCTCTCTCTCTCTCTCTCTCTCTCTCTGTGATTTCTTACTCTCTCTCTTCATCTCTCTCTCTCTCTGTTTTCTCTCTCTTCTCCCCTCTTGTCTCCCCTCTCTTCTCCCCTCCACTCCTCTCGCCTCGCCTCCTCTCCCCCACAAAGGGATGGAGAGGTTTAGAGTTTATTCATTACGCACCGATACGTACCATTTGCAGCGCCTCCGCGGGGAAGTGTATGCCTCGAACACATCGGGGAAACGCCATTTTTTTTCCTCTCATTCTTCGTTGGCAAATTTGTGGCCCTTTTTTGTCTGCTGAGTCTGTTGCGAGCTGAGTTTCCACATCCTCTCTGCCTGGTATTTCGGTAGTGTGTGTGTGTGTGTGAGAGAGAGAGAGAGAGAGAGAGTGAGAGTGAGACTTGAGGTGTGGAGAGAGACTTTTAGGAGTATTCTCTCTATCTATCTATCTATCTATCCATATCTCTCTGTTTCTCTTTCTCATTCTCAGATATTTGTCCCGTTTCCTTTATCGGTCTCCCCCCTTCCTCTGAAAAGAGGACGAGGAGAGATGTCGCTCGGCTTCCCGTTGCTGTTGTGGCGTTTGACACGTGCAGGGGAAAGGGGAGGGGGGGGGCAAAAGAGGGGAACCGTAGAGACCCCTTTCCCTGCACCTCCTTGCCTTTCACTTTATTCTCCTCCCCTGTCTCCTCTTCTGCCCCCTCCCCCCCCCCCCTCCCCTCTCCCTCCCCAAGTAATTTTAAGAAGTGTTGTCCCCCCTTTTATTGTTCCTTAAGTAGTAGCGTGCGTAGTGGCGTCGTGTGAGAGGTAGGCCGCGAAGGAGGGAAGGTACGAAAGAAAAATGGCGGAAGGATCGGTTTCCCCTTGTAGCTCTGCCTTGTGGGTCTTGTCTGTCTGTCTGTCTGTCTGTCTGTCTTGCTATCGTCTTGTCTTTATCTGTCTATGCGGGTAGATCCCAGCGACTACGTTAGTCTATTAGTTCGGAAGAAGCAGATGTTTGGTCTGTTATTTATCGTATCGTCAGACTGATTAAAGGGGGGAGATTCACTCACTCCATCTGCCCCGTCCCCCCCAATCCCTTCCCTTCCTTCCTTCCCTCCCTCCCTCCCTCCCTCCTTCCCTCTCAGCATTCTTACCCCTCTCAACCTTTCCACCTTTCCCCTTTTGCTCCCCTAAACCTCCCCCGCCCCCCTTCTCACACTCACGCCCGCGGACCCCCTCTTGTCTTTTAACGATCAGCCGCTAATTTTTGCTGAACATTTTCGTCGTGGTTTTGCGGGCACGGGAAGTCCGAGCGGCTTTACCTGTGGCAAAAACGCTAAGGTAACGAGGTTCTCTGATCCCGGCGAAGGGAAGGGGGCGTTAGGGGGCAAAGACCCCCCTTTTCTTTTACTTCCCCCACCCCACTCCCCCACCCCACTTCGCGGCTCTGTTCCACGGCCTTCGTCCTCATTGGCTGTTGTGGGCGTAGTAATGCCGTGGGGATCGGCGTCGAGCGGGGCACCTCATGCCCGCCTACGTTTGTTTGAGTGTGTCTGCCTGCCCCTCCGCTCGTCCTGTGCCTCTGTGTCCTCGCGCCTACGCCCGTGCCCACGCACTGCCCGCTGCTTCTGTATCCGCTGGACCGCCTCCTCATGGCCCTTTGGGCGCTTCGATGTAGTGTCATGCCCTCGAAACCGCCGACGTCGCTATGCACTCGCTCACTCGTGCTCGAGTTAGCGACATGGCGTCTGTGGGTCATGAAAAGGTGTGGCGGGGTTCACTTCTGAAGGTCCTTTGCGCCGCCTGGATGGGCGATCCCGCAGGACACGCGGAAAGAGGGCGTCGCGGAATCTTCAGGACAATTGAGGTACAGTTGAGCGTTTCAAGGTTTCAGCGTTGATTTTCGGTGGAAATGCGTACTCCCGTCAGCCATTTTCTTTAATTTTATTGTATTTCTTTCTATATTTATTTTAGGCTGGGCTTTGGTGAAGTAAAATGTAGACGAGAAAATTCTCATGTGTGTCATTGTCGCTCTGTCTGTTTAATTCAGCCCTCTGTGTGTGTGTGTTTTAAAGCCTTTTCATCGTTTTCTTTATTTCATGCGATATCTTTCAGTTACTTATCTGTAATTTGTCTCGTAGAGAAGAGAGGGAAAAGAGGAAAGATTTTCTATTATTTATTATCATTTATTGATTTCAGTAATTTTCAATGACGTTTATTCTCTTGTTTTAGGTTAAGTAATAATGTGTGTTTATTACCGTTCAGGGTGCTTGATGGATCGTCTTTTCTCTCTCTCTCTCTCTCTCTCTCTCTATGTATGTATATATATATATATATATATATATATATATATATATATATATATATATATATATATATATATATATATCATTCTTTCTCTCCCTATCCCCATTCTTTTTCTCCTCCCCATTATTCTCTCTCTCCTTCCCCCCTTTCCCAGTCTATTTCTTCTTCCCTCCCTTCCCATTCTCTCTCTCCCTCCCTCCCTCCCCATTCTCGCTCTCTCTCTTTCTCTCTCTCTCTCTCTCTCTCTCTCTCTCTCTCTCTCTCTCTCTCTCTCTCTCTCTCTCTCTCTCTCTCTCTCTCTCTCTCTCTCTCTCTCTCTCTCTCTCTCTCGCAATTCTTTCTCCATTCTCCCTCTGCCTTTCCCCATTCCCTCTCTCTCCCTTCCCATTCTCTTTCTATCTATCTATCTATCCACTCTCTCTCTCTTTCCCGTCCCATTCTCTTTCTCTCTATCTATCTATCCACTCTCCCTCCCTCCCTCCCTCCCTCCCTCCCCATTCTCTCTCTCTACCTCTACCTCTACCTCTACCTCATCTTTCTCACCAGTCTCTCTCTCCTTCTCCCTCTCTCCCCCCCCCCCCCCTCCCTCTCTCTCTCTCTCTCTCTCTCTCTCTCTCTCTCTCTCTCTCTCTCTCTCTCTCTCTCTCTCTCTCTCTCTGTGTGTGTGTGTGTGTGTGTGTGTGTGTGTGTGAGTGTGTGTGTCCTCTCTCTCTCTGTCCTCTCTGTCCTCTCTCTCTCCTCTCTCTCTCTCCTCCCTCCCTCCCTCCCCCTTCTCACTCTCTCTCTCTCTTTCTCTTTCTCTCCCTCTTTCTCTTTCTCTCCCTCTTTCTCTCTCTCTCTCTCTCTCTCTCTCTCTCTCTCTCTCTCTCTCTCTCTCTCTCTCTCTCTCTCTCTCTCTCTCTCTCTCTCTCTACATTCTTCTTCTCTTTCGTTCTTACCCTCCTTTCCTCTCTCTTTCTCTCCCTCCCTCCCCCTCTCTGATTCCTCGCATTTGTCAACAATTTATACCCATTCAGTTATATTATGAAAATACCTCTTTATTTGATGTGATGTCATAGAAGTTGCATGTTCGCAGGAGGAAGAGGAGGGTGAGGGGGGAGGGGGAGAGTGAGAGAGCTGATGCCAATTCGGTAGTTATTGTAATTCATTTCCCTCTACCAATGCTTTGCACACCTAGGTCCCTCTTTCCCTCTCCCTCTTCTCTCCCCTCCCGCTTTTTTCCTTTCCCCTCCCCTCCCCCTCCCCTCCCCTCCCTTACCTCTCCTCTCCGCGTGGCATGGGGGCAAGCAAGCAGCAGGCACAGGCGGTGGGCGGCGCTGCGCGGGTACGTTGGCATCGTGCTTGTCGGGGTGGGCGGGCCCTCGGGGGAGCAGGCCGAGTCTTGGCCTACATCCCAGTGCATGATGTTGCATCCCGCCTCCGTGCTGGCAGTCCCATTGGCTGGCGACAGGCAGAAGCTCCGCCCCTCATGGTTACGTAACGGGCGTGCGGCTTCGCCATTGGGCGGGCGGCGCGGCGGTCGGCCCCCCGCGCCGTGACGTGGCGAGGGCCGCGGCGACGCCATTGGGGCAGCTGAGTAGGCTCAGCGCTCGTCATCATGACGACACGGGCGGCGCCCCTCCCCGTGCATGACGACACGCACTCGGCCATTTTCCAGCGGGTCGCCGGGCCCAGGAGGAAACAAGATGGATGGCCCAAGACGCTCTCGCTGGTCACCACCATCTTGTGAGACGGGGAACACGGGGGCCGCCTGCCCGGGCCCTCTCTCCCTGCCTCTCGCCCTCCTTGCCGCTCTCACCTCTCCTCTCACTCTCCCACTTCTCCTCTCACTCTCACACCTCTCCTCTCACTCTCACACCTCTCCTCTCCTCTCCCTCTCTCACATTCTTCTCGATGACACGAGGGAGAAAAGCGGCATCGAGGCTGGCATATAGTATTCCTTGCTTTGCTACGCCCGTGATTGCCAAGATGCTGGGACTCGTGTGGGCGGCTCTCAAGACAGATGGTTTGCTGTCGGGGGTATGACGGAGGCGTAGCTTTGTGATTCCATTTTCTGAATTGGTTACGTCTCCTTCGCCTCTCGCCTCTCTCCACTCGCTCCTCTCTCTCCTTTCTCTCTTGGCGTTTTCTTTAGTGGCCCTCTCCTATTTCCTTTCCCGTCTTTCTTTCTCCTCTCTTTTTCCCTTTTTTCTCTCTATTGTCTTTCCTCTCTCTCTCTCTTTTCTCTTTTCTTTCTCTTTTCTTTGCTTTCTATTTTCTCTTTTCTCTTCATTCACTTTATTCTCTTTCCGAATTACTCTCCTCTCTCCCCCATTCTCTCCCTCCCTCCCTCTCATTCTCCTCCCTCTCCCATCTCTCTCTCTCTCTCTCTCTCTCTATATATATATATATATATATATATATATATATAT
>BOPN01004834.1:0-2500 GCA_017312705.2 Penaeus japonicus
AATATACATATATACATATATGCATGTATGTATATATACATACATATACATATATGCTCAAACTAACACACAGACGCCCCTGAACAGGAAGTGGCCAGACGGAAAATTTACATCGTTTACAACTACCAATAAAGTACATTATTTTAACTTTATGGCTTACGATGAATATCATAACTCTTCTTCAAAAACTATACTTTTTTTCCTTTTTTATATCTTTCTTACTGCAATTCATTTCCATTATCGTTGTTCATTATCATCATTATCTTCATTATCTTCATTATCTTCATTATCTTCATTATCATCATTATATTCATTATCCTCATTATCTTCATTATCATCATTATCTTAATTTTCATCATTATCATCATTATCTATCTATCTCATAGTCCCCAAGGGTTGTAGAAGTTATTGTTGTGGCACCTGGATTATTGTTGTCACTGTTGTTTTTGTTGTTGTTGTCAATTTTGTTCGTCTTATCATGCTATTGATTTTATTTCTATTTGTTATTTATTTATTTATCATTATTCATTTATGTGTATAATTATCGGTATGATTATCATCATCATTGTCGTTGTTGCTGTTGCTTTCATTATATTATTGGTATAATTATTATAATTATTTTTATTATCGTTTTTATCGTCAGTGTTTTTATTGCTATTATTAATGCTATCTAAGATTTATGATTAGTAGTAGATATAAAAGTGATAGTTTTAATTATCTGTATTATTGTTGTTGTTGTTATCATTGTTGTTGTTTATTTGTTTTGTCAGTAATATCTTTATAATTATTTTGATTATTATCATCCTTGATGCCATCATGATTATCATTCTTATCATCCTCAATATCGTTATTACAATTACTATTATTATCTTTATCATTAATATTATCATTATTATCATCATTATGATCTTTTTGAATATCCTCTTCCTCATCATCATCCCCCACTCTTTTTCTACATCTCATTCTAAAAAAACAAAAAATAAAAAATAAAAAATAAAACATTAAAAAATATATGAAGAAAAAAATACCAAAGATAATCCGATGCAGACAGGTTGCTGTTGATCTCACGTATGCAAATTCATCGCCATCTTGCAAATTCTTAATTTTTTTTTTTTCTTTCTCTCTCTCTCTCTTTCTCTCTCTCATTTTTTTTCTCTCTCTCTCTTTCTCTCTCTCTCTCTCTCTCTCTCTCTCTCTCTCTCTCTCTCTCTCTCTCTCTCTCTCTCTCTCTCTCTCTCTCTCTCTCTCTCTCTCTCTCTCTCTCTCTCTCTCTCGTCCTTGGTGTCAGAACATTAATTATCTTCAACATCGCATTTCATATCGCTATAGAGGCAACGAGAAGGGAGTGATATTTATGGCACTAGGTTGGTGGTATTCCTACGCGCGGAGAAAGACAGCGGTACTGCGGTCTGCTATGGCGTCGCCCTTGATTAGATGATATAAGACGTAAAAATAATTATATAATAATGATGATTAAGAGAAATGGAAATAATGATAATGGAATAGTTAAACGGGTGAAATGGAATAGATGATGATAAGAGGAGTAAAAGGATTGTACGATGATGGTATGGAGGATAATGATGATAATTAAGATGAATAATAAACGGAATAATGATGATAGTAAGAGTGATAATATTAACAATAATAGTAGTGATAAAGATAATAATGTAATGACAAAAATAATCATATTGATAACAACAGTAATAATGATGGTAATGTGGATAGAATGATGATAATGATAATGATTACGAAATGATGATAATGGTGAGTATGATAATCATAATGATAATGGCAATTATAATGATAATGATAATGATGATTATGATAATAAAACCAATGATAATAAAACCAATGATGATAGTGATAATAAAATGACAACAATAAAATTGATAACAATAATAATAATCATAATGATAATAGAAATAATAATGTGAGTGAAGCGAAATTAATGAAAATATGAATAAGAATGAGAAAAGACATAGGAAGATTACTGGAGGAATTGAGGATCACGGAGGCATAAAAAGAGAATAAAGGAAAGGAAAAAGAGTTTGATAAGAGGAGAAAAAAAATCAAAGAAATAAACTTCATTATATATAAAATCGTAAAAAAAGGAAGAAACTAATAAAATATGATGATAATAAAAAATATAAAACAACTATAAAAATAATAAATCTTTAGACATACGATGAAACAACAATAAAGATACAAGAAAAACAAAACAAATAAAGATATACATTCAAAAAAAAATAAAATAAAATAAAGTAAACAAAGACCTATGGGGAAATGAGGTCACGTGAAGCTTTACAAATGAAGATCATTAACCTCTTTACCCCCCCCCCCACCCCCCAAAAAAAAAAATCCGTAATGGTTTTCCAAAAGGTCAAGTTTTACGGTTTTAGTCAAAGGTCAGCGTCAGGGTTTATAAAACAGTCGAATAAATGGTTATTTGTTCAGACTTGGCATTCAATTGAAAGATAAAACTGGAATTTGCATGATAGTT
>BOPN01004834.1:10000-12500 GCA_017312705.2 Penaeus japonicus
CACGTACATACAAAGAGATAGATACATACATAGACACACACACAAGTGCAAACGCATAAACACGCACAGACACCCACCCACACACACAAAGACACAAACACACAAACAAACACACTCACACCCACACAAACTCCCCCACTACACCCACACAGCACCCCACCCCCACCCCCCTCCACACACACACACCCGCACAAACAAACAAACAAACACACTTCCGGTCGAGACAAAACAACCTCTCCTGCAACTTCCTTCGTCCAGAGTCCACTCCGGATAAATCTCACGGTAGACTTCTTAAGGATACCCTATAGAACAATCCTTGGGAAATTTGCGAGACTTTTAGTCGTCCGAAGGAGAGAGAGAGAGAGAGAGAGAGAGAGAGAGAGAGAGAGAGAGAGAGAGGAGGGTTGTATTTCTTGGCCTGGTTGTGGGTAGATGGATGGATGGATGGATGGATGGGTGGGTGGGTAGGTGGGTGGGTGGTTGGGTGGATGGATGGGTGGGTGGAGGGAGGGAAGGAGGGATGGATTGGTGGGTGGGTGGATGGCTGGGGATAGATGAATAGGTAGATAGATTGGTAGGTAGATATATAGGCAGATAGGTAGAGAAGTAGGTTGGTAGGCAGGTAGATAGATAGATAAATAGATAGGTAGGTAGGTAATATATAGTTGAGTAGGTTGATAGATAAATAGATATATAGATAAGTAGGTAGGTAAGTAGCCGGTTAGATAGATAGATCGATAGGTAGGTAGAGATCGGTAGGTAACTAGATAGATAGATAGACAAATAGATAGATATATTGGCAGGTAGATAGGTAGATAAATAGATAGGTAGGGTAGGTAAGTGGATATATAGATAGATAGATAGATAGATAGACAGGTAGGTAGGTAAGTAGATATTTACATATAAAAATATATTGATAATTGATAATGTGATAGATAATGTGAGGAAAATAGATAAGTCGAAAGATATAGCTAGATAGATGTCGACATAGATAAATAGAAAGATATAGATAGACAGATGTAAACACAGATAAATAGATCAATGGACAGATAAAAATAAAAAGATAGGTATAGAAAGAGAAATAAATAGATAGAGGGATAGATAAAAATAAATCGATAAAGAGAAAGAGAAATAGATATAGATATATAAACAAAACACCAAAAATCTTACAAAACGACAACACATTTTTTTTGCAAAACATATCAAGATTAACTCAAAATTTGCAAAGACGAAATCATGAAAGTTTAATTAATATGGACACTTCCTTTGCGCAAAACTATATCTTGGCACAAAACAATTCCATTTTGTATTTGTCAAAATAACTAGAAATAGAAGAACAAATTCCTAGTATGGAACAATTACAAAAATAACGATTTTTTTCTAGACATTTACTTTTTCTTTGACATTTATAAAACTTTTTTTTCCAAGACGAGGAACTATAAAACATCATCCTCTAAGCCGAACAAGTAGAAGAAAAAAGTAATGTCCCCCCACCCCCCACCCCCCAAAAATAATGATAATAAAAAATTAATAATAATAAAATAATAATAATGATAATAATAATAATAATGATATTAATGATAATGATAAAACAAATAAATAATGGAACATAAAAATCTTCCCAACCGAGCAAACAGCAAAACAAAGACATTTTTCCAACCAAAACAACAAGACAACAGAAAAACAACAAAGTAAACTTATCTTGCAAACCAAAATAACAAAAAAAATTGACAAAAACATCACCTCCCCATCCAAAACAAGAACAAAAACACAACTCTCCACCCAGTACAACAAAACAACGAAACAACACCTCCACAACCAGAGCAACACCCTTCCAACCTAAACAACACGTTCAGTACAACGAAACAACACCACAACCAAAACAACACCCTTCCAATCAAAACAACACCAACAAAACAAAAACACCTCCCCACCTCCAGTACAACAAAACAAACCCAGTACAACAACAACACACCTTCCCACCCAGTGCAACTCAACCCCGTAGCTTCCTGTAAGCAACAAGCAAGAGCCCGAAGAGGCACCGTATCCCATCACTTCCCAACATCCATCAAAAGGGTAGTAAAACTTATACCCTCCCGTACTGAGGACTTGGTCAAGGTGAGGTTGAGGACCAGAAGGATTTAGGGAGAGAGGAGTAGATGGTGAGGTATGGTGGGGGGGGGTATGTTGAGAGGAGGGATGGGAGTGGGGGGGGATAGGAGAGGTGGGTGTATGTTGGGGTGGGGAGGGGAGGTGGGCGGGGATATGTTGGGGAGTGGGGGTTTGGGTGTATGTAGGAAAGGTGAAGGTAGAGAGATGAGAGAGAGAGAGAGAGAGAGAGAGAGAGAGAGAGAGAGAGAGAGAGAGAGAGAGAGAGAGAGACAAAGAGAGAGAGAGAGAGAAACAGAAAAGAAAGACAGATAAAGAATGTGAGAAAGAAGAGAGAGAGAAAGAGAGTGAGAGAGAGAGAGAGAGAGAGATGTTGGAGCGGAATGAGAGG
>BOPN01004834.1:40000-42500 GCA_017312705.2 Penaeus japonicus
CGTTCGCAAAGTAAATTCCCTTGATATCTTAAATTTTCCCCGAATTTTCCCGATTTTTTCCTGAATTTTCCTAAATCTTCCTGAATTCTCATAAATTTTTCCCGAATTTTCCCTGGTCTCCTGAATTTTTCCCGAATTTTTGTTTTTTCCGATTTTTTCCTGATTTTTCCTGATTTTTCCCGAATTTTCCCTGAATTTCCCGAATTTCCTCCGAATTTTCCTGAATTTTCCCCTAAAAAAAAGGGAAAAACAAGGAAAATAAGACATGAGAGCTGACTGACACAATCCTCTCGGGAAGTGAAAGAGCACTGTCGAGACATGACACATGACTCGGTGTGACGTGATTCGAGATGATATGTTTGTTATGTTATGTTATTTGAGATGACTGGGAGGACTGGGTGGGTGGATGGTGGAGGGGGGGGGGAGAGGAAGAGAGAGGAAGAGGAGAAAGGGAGAGGAAGAGGGGAAGAGGAGAAGGGGGAGAGGGAAGAAGAGAGACAGAAAGACAGACAGACAAATAGAGACAGAAAGACAAACAGACAGAGCAAAACAGACAGACAGAAAGCGAGAGATAAAGAAAGAAAGCAAATAATAATAATAATGATAATAACCAAAACGCAAAATCCAGATAACACGAAACAATTTCCCAAAATAGAATAGTCTCCGTAAAAAGACGAACAACAAAAGGCAGAGAAAGAAAACGACCCTCGCCATCTCGGATTCTCTCCAGATAATGAGGAAATTATGTGAGTAAACAGTGAGTAACGGGACACACGTGAGTAACGACGAACTGATGAGTTGATACCGCGGTGAAGGATGGTGAGTGAATGCTAGATAAGGCTGGGAGTCGCGAGATAAGATGAGGATGGGAGAGATTTAGAGAGATATAAATTTAGCTAGGAGAGCTCTCTCTCTCTCTCTCTCTCTCGCTCTCTCTCTCTCTCTCTCTCTCTCTCCTCTCTTTCTCTCTCTATCCTCTTTTTCTCTCTATCTCTCCACTCTCCCTCTCTTCTTTCTATCTATCATCTATTTATCTTTCTCTTTCTCTCTCTCTCTTTCTTTTCAGATCATCATCATCATTAGAGAGAGAGAGAGGGAGAGAGAAAGAGAATGCGAAAGAAAGACAACAACAGAGGGAATCATCATCACCCACACACACACCCTCCCTCACTAATGACACCCCCCTTCCCCTACCCCCTTCCCCCTCATCCGCCCCCCCCCCCCCCCCGTGTCCTTCACCATCGGGACTCGAAGCAGGTCGTCCTCGAGCCTACCCCATGACCTGTATCACAAGATCTACCCCCACTCCCCTCCCACCACACCCCCCTACCCCCTACCCTCTAGGGGAAGCAGGTCGTACCACTAAGACTTGTATAATATGGGGGAAGGGGTAGGAGGGGGGGAGGGGAGGAGGGGAGAAGAAAAGGGTTGGGGGAGGCAGAGGGAGGTAGGGTGGAGATTTAGAAGGGTTGGGGAAGGGAGGTAAAGGGGGAGGAGGAGGGGGAGGGGAGGAGATAGGTGCATGAGCCGATGGGGGAGGGGGGGAGGGGAGGAGGAGATAGGTGCAGGAGCCGATGGGAGAGGGGGAGAGGGAGGGGAACAGGGGAGGAGGAGGAGGAGGGGGTAATATAAGTGCATGAGCCGATGGGGGAGGGGGAGGAACAGGAGAGGAGGAGGGGGAGTAGGGAGATGTAAGTGCATGAACAGATGAGGGGGGAGATAAATACATGAACCGATGGGAGGGAGGGAGAGGGAGGAAATATGTGATGGGGGGGAGAGAGGAACAGGGGAGTGAGGAGGAGGATGGGGTGATCCGAGCAAGAAAAGTAATGGGGTAGAGTAGAATAGAGGAAAGGGGGAGGGATAACAAGGGAGGAGGGAGATACAAGAGGGGAAGGGGTGGGAGGTAGGACGAGGGAGGAGGGATGAGGGGGATATAAGAAGAGGGGGAGGGAAGTGCATGATATCTGTTTCATGCAATCGAGGTTTTATTCTGTGATTAAGATTATGGAGTGGGTTGGAAGTCGTGTGGTTCTATACTGTGTTTGTCTGTGTTGGGATGTACTTTTTAGGTCTCTCTCTCTCTCTCTCTCTCTCTCTCTCTCTCTCTCTCTCTCTCTCTCTCTCTCTTTCATAATCATAATAAAAATATCAATATACCACTACTAACGACAGAAATATTGACAATGACAATAATGTTGATAATGATAATAATAACAACAATAATAATAATAATGATAACAATAACAGTGACAGTAATACCCCCCCCCCCTTCCCTCCCCCGCTCTCACCACTATTCACTCTACTTTCCGACAATAACTTGACACAAAAGCAAAGTATGACCCAGTGCAATAACCCGCTTCGGAGCTCAGCTAAGGTCATGACCCAAGGGCCGCTTCTTGACCTTCCTTTGCTCTTTCTCTTATCTATTTCTTCGCCTTTTTTTCTTTAATCATCATTTACTTTATTGTTAGCGTTAAATTTTGTTTCATAAATCATT
>BOPN01004834.1:55000-60000 GCA_017312705.2 Penaeus japonicus
CTCCCCCATCCTCTTCCTTTCTTCCCCATCCCCCTTCATCCCCCACCCATACCCCGCCCTCCCTCCCTCTTCCTCCCCATCCCCTTTCTCTCCTTTCCTCCCTCCCTCCCCCTCCTTCCCTCTTCCTCCCCCATCGCCCTTCCTCCCCCTCCCATCCTCTTGCACCCACCCCTCTCCTTTCCTCCGTCCCCCTCCTTCCTCCCCCTCCCATCCTCTTGCCCCCACCCCTCTCCCTTCCTCCGTCCCCCTCCTTCCCCATCTCCCTTCCTCCCCCTCCCATCCTCTTGCCCCCACCCCTCTCCCTTCCTCCGGTCCCCTCCTTCCCCATCCCCCTTCCTCCCCCTCCCATCCTCTTGCACCCACCCCTCTCCCTTCCTCCGTCCCCCTTCTTCCCCCTTCCACCCCATCCCCCTTCCTCCCCCACCCCCTCGCCCCACACCCCTCTCCTCCCATCCCCTCCTTCCCCCTTCCGGCCACCTCGTCCTGGAGGTACTTCCGGAGCCGCTCCAGGTCCTCTCGGGCGCCCCGCTCCTCCTCGGCGGCCTCGATGGCTTCGAGGTCGGCCTCGCCCCCCTCGCCCCCCTCGCCCCCCACCCCTCCCCCATTCCCATCCCCTTCCCCCTCCCTCTCCCCTTGCCCCTACCCCGTCTCCCCTGAAACTTGCCTGATCTTTTACTCTCTTCTCCCTTTCTAAACGGCTTCCGGGATGAGGGGGGGGGGGGAGACTCGGCCATTTTCTTCTTCTTCTCCTCCTTCTTCTTTTTCTTGCTCTTTTATTCTTCTTCTCCTTCTTTTTCTTCCTCTTCTTTTTTTCTTCTTCTTCTTTTTCCTCTTCTTTTTCTTTTTCTTTTTCTCTTTTTTTTCCTTTCTACAACTTCTTTTTCTTCCTCTTCCTCTTTCTCTTCTTCTCATTCTTATTCTTATTTTCCCTTTCCTCCTCTTTTTCCTCCTTTTCTTTTTCTTATTCCTATTTTTTTCATTTTTTCATTCTTCTTCTTTTTCTTTTTTTCTTCTTCTTTTTCTTTTTCTTCTTTTTTGTTGATCTTCTTAACCTTCATACTTTGCTTCTTCCTCTCTTCTTTCTTTTTATGCTCCTCCATCTTCCTTATCTTCTTCTTACTGTCGTCTTTGTTCTTCTTCTATCCCTTTTCTTCTTCTTCTTTCTTCTTTTTCATCTTCGTCGTTGACTTATTCTCTCTCTCTCTCTCTCTCCTCTCTCTCTCTCTCTCTCTCCTCTCTCCCCCCCCCCCTCTCTCTCTCTCTCTCTTCATCTCTTTCTCTCTCTATCTATCTATATCTCTATCTCTCTCTCTCTCCCTCTCTCTCTCTCTCTCCCTCTCCCTCTCCCTCTCTTCCTCTCTCTCTCTATCTACCTATCTATCTCTCTCTCACTCTCACTCTCTCTCTCATGTCTCTCTTCTCTTCCCTTTCTCTTCCCCTCTTTCTCTCTCTTCTCCTCCTATCCCCCCTCCTCTCTCCGCAACCAGTTCTCCCTTCCTGCTACCCTGTCTGCATCCAGTCGGGGCAATATAGTGTCTTGGAATCTCTTGCTTGTCTCGTTTTTTATTTCACTTTTTGTTTTCTCTCTATCTCTTTTTGCGCTTTTTCTATTCTGGTTCTTGCTTCGTGCCTTTCTCTTTTTTTGTTTTGGTCTCTATCTCTCTCTGTCGGTTTGCTTTTGTGGCAGTTTATTTGATTTTTTTTTTCTCTCTCTCTTTCTTTCTCTCTCTCTTTCTCTCTTTCTCTCTCTCTCTCTTTCTCTATCTATCTTTCTATCTATCTTTTTTTTTTCTCTCTCTCCTTATCTATCTATTAATCTATCTGCTTTCTCTCTTTCATTACTATCTTTAGTATTATTTTTATTATCATCATTATCATTATCCTTGTTAATATCATCACTATTAATAATATCGTCATCATTATATATATATATATATATATATATATATATATATATATATATATATATATATATATATATATATATATATATATGTATGTATATATATATATATATATATATATATATATATATATATGTATATATATATATATATATATATATATATATATATACATACATATATATATATATATATATATATACATATATATACATATATATATATATATATATATATATATATATATATATATATGTATATGTATATGTATATGTATATGTATATGTATATGTATATGTATATATACACATACATATATATATATATATATATATATATATATATATATATATATATATATATATATATATATATATATATATATGTATATATATATATATATATATATACATATGTATATATATATACATATATACATATATACATATATATGAGTGTGTGTGTGTGTGTGATTGTATTAAGTGTCATCTGTCTCATAGTATTGCCAATGTTGTTACCATCAGTATGAATAAGTGTGTGATAACCAATAACGATATCTTCCCACTCTACCATTACATCATTGACACCATGAATATTGGTATCATTAGTGATTAATAGAAGAAAAAAAACAATGTATAAAATAAAATGTTAAATCAATATCTTTTATTCTTTTTATTCTTACTTGTGGTTTGCCTGTTGATGAGGTGTTGTTAACGGCGTATTTTTCGTATTCATATTAGCCAACCTGCAAAACGTGATAGCTATGCCGTTAACACGTCATGGCGTTACCTTGGTGACGGCGTTACTGTGGTTGCTTGCATGATGGCATGTTTGGGGTCTGGTTTAGTCATGCGGTTACTCCACACTTTACATCGAGAGAATTCGTATATTCGTCCTATACATGATTATCTACAGGTCAGCGTCATTTTATATAATTCTAATCCATTTTTTTCAAAATCGAATCCACGATAATACCGAGAATCATTCTAATACTAATACTAATGCCAAAACCGATACTCCGGCGTTCCGCTAGTAAGGCGTTTGGGTCCGCTGTTATTCTTAAAGTGAGCGTCCAATGACATTTGTTTTGTAATGCATGCGCGAGTCAGCTGATTCCAAGTCACTGACCTTCAACCACACTACACACACACACGAACCCCGATGCAAAGATCACTGGATGACATAAGCACTAAGAAAGGAAACCGAGAAACAGTGTCAATATATGTAATATTCCAAAGTTCAGCATTTGGTGGCAGTGACCTCGATACGCTAAGATGTAAATGGTGATAGGCTCGCCGTAACTTTGACCTTATTGTGTGAGATTATATATATTGTTATGCAATTGCAGAAAAAAATATGTAGAAGTATATGAGTCAGAAAGAAAAAGTATGAGAGAAAAAAAGAGAATAATCATTATCCCGTATATATTTTTGATTAGCCAGTCATTTTCTTTTCAGAATCATTTTTTGAACTCAGTGTAATGATATAAATTGTCAAGACAAGTATGAAAAATTATTTAGTACTCTATATCTTTATTTCTATTTGAAATTACTTTTTTTAAGTCAAAATCCTTCAGGCAGGTTGAATTTATCTGTGTCTTTGAGAGAGAGAGAGAGAGGGAAGGGGGAAAGAGATAAAGAAAAGGAAAGAGATAGACAGAAAGTGATAGACAAAGACAGAGAAAGAAAGAAAGAGACAGACAGAGACAGAGAAAGAAAGAAAGTGATAGACAAAGACAGAGAAAGAAAGTGATAGACAAAGACAGAGAAAGAAAGTGATAGACAAAGACAGAAAAAGAAAGAAAGGGATAGACAAAGACAGAGAAAGAAAAGAAAGTGATAGACAAAGACAGAGAAAGGAAGAAACAGACAGAGACAGAGAAAGAAAGAGACAGACAGAGACAAAGAAAGAGATAAACAAAGACAGAGAAGAAAAGAAAGTGATAGACAAAGACAGAGAAAGAAAGAGATAGACAGACAAAGACAGAGAAAGAAAGAAGGAGACAGACAAAGACAGAGAAAGAAAAGAAAGTGATAGACAAAGACAGAGAAAGAAAGAAAGAGACAGACAAAGACAGAGAAAGAAAAGAAAGTGACAGACAAAGACATAGAAAGAAAGAGACAGAAACAGCGTTAAACTCAAGTGGCCCACATATTCTAAATGGCGTCCCCGATTGTGGTGGCCATTAATAGCTGGTTTTAAGAGATTCAAACGCGAGAAAAAGAAGAAGATTAAAGACTAGGTAATGAGTGGTGTTAATGTGCAAACTCACCGTGCTTGCTTAATAAAAGAGACGTACATGCAAGGACACCACTGCTTGCTTGCGTGTGTGTGACTCTCTTTGATTTTTTGGGCTTTTGTGTATTTTTATCCTATTTTTTTGTCATTTTTGGTAATAGTAGTAATGTTAGTAGTAGTAGTATCATGTTGTTGTTGTTGTTATCATTACTATTATTATTGTGAGTATCATTATCATTAATAGAAAGAATACTGTTATCTTTATTATGGGTATTATCATTGTAGTTATAATTACTGTTATTACTATCGTCATCATTATCATCATCATCATTACCATCATTAAAATCATCTTCAGTATTACGATCATTATCTATTTAATGAAAGTTTAGTCAACCCTATTGTTGCTTTTATCCTCATTGTTGTATCTGTAATTTGAGAATAAACCTGTTGACATGACACTATAAATGATGTTAAATTTCCTGTGTTTAATTGACTCTCTGCTAAGTGTAGATTTTTTCTTTCATTATTCTGTTCATATGGAGGTTGAATTAAGTGCGAGATTGACCGGTGTCTGCGGAATGATAGATGTAAAATGCAGATGCAAACCGGAAAAGCGATTTCGGAATAAATCACTTTATCCATTTATCAAACTTCATGTCATCAATCAAAATATAAACATATATGTATACCCATGTGCCCAAAAGAGAGAGAGAGAGATAGGTGGTGTATGTGAGAGAGAGAGAGAGAGAGAGAGGTGGTGTATATGAGAGAGAGAGAAAGAGGTGGTGTATGTGAGAGAGAGAGAGAGAGAGAGATAGGTGGTGTATGTGAGAGAGAGAGAAAATAAATGTGAGTGAA
>BOPN01004834.1:85000-87500 GCA_017312705.2 Penaeus japonicus
AGTAAAAAAAAAATTAATGATAATATATAGATAGATAAAAAGATAAATAAGATGAAATAAAAAGTTCTATCATAGTCTAAAAGAGAGACATCACACACAGGTTTTTAAAAAGGTAAAAAAAAAAGATAAATGATAATATATAGATAGATAAAAAGATAAATAAGATGAAATAAAAAGTTCTATCATAGATTAAAAGAGAGACATCACACACAGGTTACTTCTAGTGTCATGCACTCAAAATGATCCTGCATGATGCATGATGCACTTGCAAATAAATCAGGCAATGAGATAATGAATCGATTTGAACCACGAGTCTAATTAGCAAATCACAACAGAACTAAATATGATATTACATTCTATCAAAGCTGTTGGGATTATTATCTTCATTATTATCATTATCATTATTGTTATCATTACTGATATTATCATTATTATTGTCATTATTATTTTGTCATCGTTATTATCATTATTGTTGTCATTATTGTTTTATCATTATTATTATGATTATCATTATTATCCTCATGGTCATTATCATTATTATTTTCACTCTCATGATTACTGTTATAATCATGAATATAATTATCATTATTACTATTCTTATCATTACCATCATCGTCATTATCATAATCATCTTTATCATTACCATCATTGTCATTATTATTATAATTATTACTATCATCACTATCACTATTATTATCATTATTGATATTATCATTATCATTATCATTTTTATGATAATTATAATTGTTACTATCATTACTATGATTTTGTCATTATCATAACTATTACCATTATTATTATTATCATTGTTATTATCATTATTATTGTTGTTGTTATTACTATTGTTGATATTGCAAATTTTATAATCACTATCCTTATCATCATCACTATCACAATCATCATGGACATCATCATTATCATTATTATCATAATCAGCAGCAGCATCATAACCATCATCACCATCATCATCACACCACGATCCTCACCATCATCTTCATCATCCCCATCCTCACACCATCCCCATCATCACCACCATCATCACCATCACCATCATCACAATCAAACCATAACAGAACATAACATAAGACTCCCCAAAAAGATAGTGAGACGCTTAGAGGAAAACCAGATTGCTTATCAGTACAATACAACCCCGATAAGCCTCATCTGCCTCGAAACACCACGTTTTAGAATTTCTTTGTTACTTTGGCTTCGTTTGAGAGATAGAGAGAGACAGGGGGGGGGGGAGGGGGAGGGGGAGGGTGGCAGAGAGACAGACAGACATACATCGATGAAAAGCGAGAAAGATACAGTGAGACAGATAGAGGAAGATAGAAATGGAAAGGAAGAGAGGGAGGGGGGGGGGGGGTATTTTCTTGATACTGTGGCTTTGTTTGAGAGACAGAGGGAGAGACTGGGGGAAAGACAGACAGACAGAGAAAGAGAGAGAGACAGACAGAGAAAGAGAGAGAGAGAGAGAGAGAGAGAGAGAGAGAGAGAGAGAGAGAGAGAGAGATTAAGAGAGAGAGATATTAAGAGAAAGAGAGAGAGAGAGAGAGAGCGAGAGAGCGAGAGAGAAAGAACAACATGCAAATAAACGAATCATCTCAGGTTTTCAATTAGCATCGACTGATTATATCTGATTATGCCATCTTCCAGTCGTGAAATCACCATCAGATCCTAATAATCGCGCTAGATAGTGTTTGAATAAGCTTAGCAATTATGCAATATTGCAAAACCTAAAAAAAAATAATAATATCACCTTGTTTCTTATCAGTCTTATGCACTTACAGCCTTACATCACTCACCCCCCCCCCCCAAACCCCCCAAAAAAAAAGTTAAAAAAAACCATGTTGTGTATTTTACTGTGATGCAAAGCTGCGTCATTGCAAACAAGTCAAACAGGCTCGTGCAATCGCCCAAGATAATCAAAAATCATGTCACACAACCCAGAATCCTCACACTATCTCAGACAAAAGTCCTTATCGCAAATCAAAGCGTGCGGACGCAAACAAGCACCGAGCAACGACTCTCACTATATAAGGTCATTCTCATATAAGGTCATTCTCAAAAACACCCGCCTCGCTAACCTAACCTAACTTGTTACCGACATCCTGAAGTTATTCCAAAAAGAAGTTGGAAGGTTGTCAACGGACGAGTAGAAATTAATTGGTAATGTTTTTTTTTTTTTTTTTTTTTTTTTTTTTTTTTTTGGGGGGGGGGGGAATGAAGTATCTGAGACAGGGAGGGAGGAGTGTGAAGTTTCAAAAAAAAAGAAAAAGAAAAATGGATCAGCTCGGAAGGTCGCCCTTGATATGTACGTTGATATGTGGTCGAGGGAAAGTGTGGGTGAATAGAGAGAGAGAGAGAGGGAGAGAGAGAGAGAGGTGGGGTGGGAGGTACAGAGAGGGTGGGAGGTACAGAGAGGGGGGGGGAGAGAGAGAGAGGGAGAGAGAGAGAGAAGTGGGGCGGGAGGTAGAGAGAGGGTGGGGGGTAGAGAAAG
>BOPN01004835.1:0-5000 GCA_017312705.2 Penaeus japonicus
ATACATACATATATACACATATATGCACACAAACACTCACAATTTATCTATTTATTTGTTTATATATTTGTTTATGTGCATGTGTATATAAAAGATATGATTTAATTATTGCTACATTGTATATGCATGTATTTGCTATAATTACTTATCTGATAGCAAATATTACAGTAAAGACTATAAGTTGTACTATAGTCTGTTTTTTGTATAGCTTCTTATAGTTGACTACCCTGCCTGATAAGGAAAATGAAATATTTTCTTTCTTTTAATTGTGCCAAAAGTCTGAAAAGTATTTAACTGCATTCTATTGTGTTTCATAGTAATCATGATAATGTCCTCATTTATACTGAGATATTCTAATCTTTTATTAGCCTCAAAATGAATGGAAAAAATAGGCATAATTTTTTATTTATAGTATTTCTGATAACAATGTGCAGACAAAACCTTCTAATGTCTAGAAAATAAAGAATGATTTCCATTAAATATGTCACAGGAAAAGTTGTCAATGTTGGAGTCATTTGGGGGTCCCAGATATCAGTTATCAACATATCGACCTGCTAGAAATAGACTTTAGGTGGCCAGTTTTCTTTGAGTTATTTTGACATGATAATCTTTAAAGTTAATATACTCATAAAAAGCTTTGGGAGAAACTAGCATAATATGGCCATGGATTATTGTATACTCCCTATGATTTAAGAGTAAGTTGATTGAATTGAAGAATTGAAAATGAGTGTTTTAAAGAATAGATTGCAATGTTTGGTTTCTGTGAAATGTGTTTGTTGTGTAGATAGTCTTAACTTGTTGCGGATGGGGGATAGATTTGCTTACCCATTCTCCAAGAGGTTGGTAACTTGCTGTGTGCTATCACTCTATAAATATAATGTGTGCTAGAGACCATGCCATTCAAGGCTCTCTCTCCTGCTGGTGCTAGAAGAAAGTGGTGCATCTAGGTTTTGGATGTAAGGTTTGCTTGATATTACAGTAATTATAATAATTATAACTGCACTAGTTATCATCACTCACTCCTTACTCATAGCACAATAAAATAGCACAGTGATCCAAAATCCCCGAACGTCATGTACATCATGACACCTGTTATCAGGCCAAATCACCTGCATCATGTATGTCATGACACCTGTACACAATGGGTTAATTTAGAATTCTTGCTCCTGTACATTTGTTATTTATTTGTCTTATACTGCTAAAGTGTTTCTAGTAGATATATTAATTTAAACTAATTTTTATATTTAATATTTATTAGAAAATGTTTATATGTCAAAGTGGTGTTTTGCTAAGTATCCTGAATAGGTGCAACTTGAGTCAGATGAGGTTCTGAGTTTCATTGATATCATAAATTCTCTAATACAGGTTCCCATATTTGGGTATACATATTGTTAGGGTTACATTGAGATAAATTTAGAGGGTATGCAATTAACCCATTTGCGCCGGATGACGTGCTGACACGTTTCGTGGTTTTTGCGTCAGATGCCAGTGACGAGATATCTGGGCAAGGGTGGCGCTTGGGTTGAACGAGCAGGCAGCCCAGGCTCACAGCTTTTGCGCCTGAGAATCTTGAGGTGTTTGGCTTATGCGACTGAAAACCGCGTCATTGCGACCATTCAAAGCCGGAATCGCCCCGGCATGAATGGGTTAAGTCTTAATATGGAGTTATTTTTTCATTTATATTTAGCTAACAAATTGATTTATTGTGTTTTAGGACCTTATTAGTTCCAAAAAAGTAATTTACATTAAATGTCAGTGCTGTATATTACTCCACATAAACTTTTAAGTCTTGATACACTACTATCATATATGTATTATTTGCCTGATGCACTCATATACAAAATTATTCTAAAATTGAAGGATCAACTTTAGGTCTTGTTTAATTTTAGATTAGACTAACATTTTTAATCTCTGTTACTAACTTTGCCTTTTAAGATTGTGCGCAATAATGACAATCCCTAATCAAATCTAAGAGGTGTTTCTTTCCTTGCTCTTTGTATGTTTTAAGTGTGTTCAAATATATACATATATAACTTCCCAGTTGCTATATCATCATCTTTTCATTTGGCTGTTATGTGTACCCTTCTTCAGCACATCGTCAGTTATGCATTTAGTGGCTCTCTAGTTGGGTTGAACATATTTCAGGGATATTGCTTAATTTTGATAATGGTGTGTGTGTGTGTGTGTGTGTGTGTGTGTGTGTGTGTGTGTGTGTGTGTGTGTGTGTGTGTGTGTGTGTGTGTGTGTGTGTGTGTGTGTGTGTGTGTTTCGCATGCCTCACTGGCTGGTTGGTGGACTGGCTGTCTGTCTGTCTGTCTGTCTGTCTGTCTGTCTGTCTGTCTGTCTGTCTGTCTCAGTCAGTCAGTGTAAAGTGCATCCTGTGAAATGTATTGCTTCAACTTTACTAATGCCATGCCTCCTCCACCAGATTAGTAACACTGAGCTATTGTCTGAAACTGATGATGAAACTCTGCTGATATCAACCTTGGATGGTGCCCTTCATGCCATTACCAAGTCCTCAGGAGCCCACAAGTGGACACTGAAAGATGGTATTAACCTACCAAAGTTGCATGTTGATAGCTTGCAGTGTTATGATTTAGTTCCAGTTGATGATAAAAAAAACTTATTCCAGTTCACAGAATTAATTTTTAAGTATGTAGATTATCTCTTCATTAAAATTGCATGTAATTCAGATGAAGAGATAATGATTCTGAGTTTGATAATTTATTGTGTAATCTAAAGATTTTAGTAATTTGATAAAGATTTAAGATCTATCTCTCTTCATTCTTTTGTAAACTGTTCAAAATGTAGATTCTCATAAACAGATGATTTACATACCAACATTTTTAGTTGCTTAATGTATTGACAATAATTGTATGATCAGATTGATAAGTTTTGTATTTGGTATTGAGTCATTATTTACTAATTTGTTTTTTGTTTATTTTACTCTCCCTATACAGATCCTGTAATAATAAATCCAACAGATTCTTCTCAACCGCCTATGTAAGTAATTAGAAGTAGTAGTAGTTTTTAGTATTTTTTAGAAAGAAAATTAATTTAATTGTGTTTAAGAGTACACTCACTGAGTTTACTAATAATGAAGTAATAATGTATAATGTATTTTTACTTTTAGGAGAAGGATTTGATGATAATGAGTTGAAATAGATTTTCCATTATTAGAATATGTCTACTTTATATATCAAGTTATGTAAATCACATAACAATTTTCCTCTTTTTGTATTCCTACAGACCACAGTTCTTCCCCAATCCACAAGATGGGTCTTTATATAGATATACTTTGGGACGTGGAAGAGATCCACTTAAGAAGCTTCCATTCACCATCCCGCAGCTTGTGGCAAATTCACCATGCCGTTCCAGTGATGGCATTTTCTACCTTGGTGTGTTACATTCTTGGCTTTTTTTAACTAATATATATATATTTTCTTGTAATTTCCTTCATGTAAAAACAAAAGAATGTTCCTTTTATACACATTTCACATTGGCCTCTTTGTTTGAAAAAATAAGTAGAGAAGGACATGGCTGTTTGTAGTATATTTAACATTTAAAGTTTATTTGAGTCTTTTGAACTTGTTTTATCTGGCATTCAAGAAAATAAACTTGATTTTATATCATGCTTATAGGTTTTGGGTTAAGCATCCGAAGTTTTTATTTTACAGGCAAAAAAACTGATTCCTGGGTTGGAGTGGACTCCATAACTGGTGAAAAGCAACTTGTGTTGGGGATGGACATTGTAGACCGCAAGTGTCCCAAGCCGTCTCGTAATACTGTTTACTTTGGTCGCACCCTTTATAACATCATCCTGTATGAGGCATCAACTGGAAATAAGTGGAACATTAGTTTCTCAGAATATGCCACAAGTGGCTCTTCATCAACAGTGCAGGATTATGGTAATGAGAGAATGAACATTTAGTGACTAATTAAAAGGAAAATATCAATTATATGACATCTTTTTCCTCACATATAGTATTGTTGATTTCCTGTTTGACTTCCATTAGCCATGCACTTGATTTGGTTCAAATTTGTCAGAATTGGTTCACTACACGTCAACTGGTGAGGGGTCCATCTTGACTGTGGATCAGATGACCGGTTCTCTCCTCTGGACACTGGATCTAGAATCCCCATTGGTTGCAATGTATCAGCTTGGACCAGATGGTTAGTCTTTCATTTCTCAGTGTTAATGAGATTGAAACATAACATTTGTTGGGAGAAGTGCATTGTATATGGTGTTTGTCAGTGCTATAAAGTATGATACTGCTCAACCAGGTCAGATATTAATTATCTTTTATTATTGACAGGAGGACTACAGGCGGTACCAACAACCACAGTTGCACCGCAGACCTTGAACCATTTCACAAAAGAATTCATGCACCTAACACACCAGGCCCATGATGGCTCTGATGCTCTTCTTATAAAAAAACTGAGGTACCATTATGATTACATTGTACCTTTCTTGATTTATAATTTTTGAGCCATCCTTTCATATGGAATTCATCTTCAAATTTTTTGGTGTAATTTCATATGCATATTCTTGACAGCCCAACAATTTACATTGGAGAATGTAGTTCCGGTGTGTATGCAGTACCAGCACTAGTGGATACAAATACAGTGACCATTTCGCGCAAAGAGTCTCAGTTACTCCTGGAGGGCCCTCCTGGATTTAGGGGCACGCTTGGTTCCCGTCCATCACAAACTGCAAGTGATGCAGAAGATGATAAGAAACCTGATGTGCTTTTACTAGGTATATAAACAAGGGATTTTCACTAATGTGTATTTTTTACCTAAACAATTTAGTAGAAATTACCAAAGAAAAAAGTTGTGTCAATTAAATTATAACTGTGTAATAATGAATCACCACCTATGCTATTCAAGTATATTTACATAATAACAACATCAGTATTTCTTCTTTAGGTATCTGTTTCATCGAGCCACTAACTTTAAATTCAATTCTATCATTGAGTTTATAATTTTCAGGTTACTAT
>BOPN01004835.1:15000-20000 GCA_017312705.2 Penaeus japonicus
TAACTTTATTTTTATATTTTATTGTGTGTTATTTTTTTTTTGCTATATTTTTAAATTTTAAATTAGACATAGATCTTGTATTTATAAATATAGTAAAAATGTCCTTTAGTAAATGACTCATTCTTTCATTTACTGTGTTAAATGGAGCCACTCCTCATTTTGAAATATCTGAGTGTAAATGCATTACTTGCATGAAAGCATATATATATATATCAGCATAAATATATATATAATAATTCAAGATTTAGCTAGTTTGGAAAAAAATGTATGTGGTGATGGAAGCTTGGGGGATTGTGTTTTTATGTTTTTTTCCAGGTTTTAGTTGCATTATTTTCCTGAAACCTTGAAAGTTCAGAAACCATGTACTGTTAATTGATCAAAAATTTATTGCAGTTGCTATAGGAAATATTTATGTTTATTTAGATTGCATGACATTATTGTTAAAGTCAAGGAATTATATCCAACTACAGGATTTGATTGTAAAGTCCATAATTTCTGCCACATCTGTAACTTATAGATATAGTAAATTAGGGCCTTGAATGATGTCTTTAAAATTCATAAATAAATGGGAGGTAGTTTCTCTTTGCAACATATTTTGTTTTGTCAAGTGCATAAATGCCACAGAAGAATCACAAAGATTCTCCTCCCCTTCTCTGATTCTACTCCATATTTTATGATAATTATAATTTATGATCAACATTTATGGAACCTCATGCTCTGGTAAAGAAAGCTCATAAAAATTCAAAGACATGTAAGAGCATAGTAAGCTTCAGGCAATTGTAAACTGATAAGCATTAAAAGAGAGCATGTGTTTTTTGTATGTTTTTTTTTTTTGTTTGTTTTTTTGTGCGTGTGGTGTGGTGTGGTGTGGTGTGTGTGTGTGTGTTTGTGTGTGTGTGTGTGTGTGTGTGTGTGCAGATTAGAGATAGAGAGAGATTATAGAATAACAAACCAGATTTTTCTAGATAGGAAATATGGTAATTGATAAACAGACAAAGACATTTTATTACAAGTATTTATTTAGATCTCTTTTGGTTTATCATAACAGGAAGTATTTGCTTTTCATAGATTTATAGCTTCTACTTATTGAAGACAGTTAAAGCCTAGAGATTTATGATTGAGTTTCAGTCCCTATTTTAGTAAGTAGTATATTTCTATGGTTTCTCATATATGATTGTTTTTTTTTCAGGAATTTTTGCATGAAAATCACAGCTTTGCTCCCAATAATCCCCATTGGACTGGAACCCCAAGAATGTGGGCTGGCAGTAGCATGCAGGAACAACAGAATCCCTCTTATAGTTTATTGGATGCTTTCATAAGGAGAAGTCCAGGTAAAGGCACTAATAATAAGGACAAGAAAGAAGACAAACCACCTGTCTGGGTAATTCGCAAACCTCAAAATACATTTGAGCCCAGATACAAAGCCTCTGAATTAAGGAGTCCAGGGAACATAGATGGCCCATGGAGAAGACTGCCTGAAGAAATGGGAGAAAAGGAAAAGCAGCAAAAAGTCAGAATTGAAAGTACAGTTCTCTCAGGCCCTGGAGATGTGGAGTCAATAGAAGCTGTGAATCCTAACATGCAAGAAGAGGAAAGTCAAGGCTGTGATGATAAGTTAGATGACCAACCTTGCACTGATGTAGTTAACCCTCAGTTTGAAGGGAGCAAGATAGAGGAAGTTCCCCAGACTGAGAAAGAAGGTGCCCCTGAAAATAACGTCCAAGCTAGTCTGCCAGAGAAGCGAAGAGATGCTTCTCAGTTGCGATTCCGCCCAGTTAGAACATCGCCAGAGAAACAGCCACCGGAACCTGATAAGCAAATCAAAATAGTTACTGGCACTGGGAAAAAGAAAAAGACAAAAAATATTGTTTTAGGTGGAAATGAATGATCTTACCTAAGATATTAAACCCATGATCTGAAATCTGGTAAGAGAAAGATTGGAAATTTTTTTTAAGTGCTCTTCTTATATACAGGATCTTAGAGATGTTGCAGACTTAAGTTGAAATACAATGACTGTCATAAATCTTGTTTTCTCTTTTTTTAGAGGTTTATCATTGAAAGTAATATATATAAGAGAAATTTGTAGGAAAAACTTTTGTAATGAGTAACAAACATAAGTTTTGTAGCAAAGGAAACAAATCCACATGACTAGGAAATTAACTTGATTCTAGAAATTTAGGAACTTGGCCTTATCTTTTTGAGGAAGGATATATTTAGCTTTGATGAAACTGAATTATAAAGTATGGTGGGGGCTAGTATCTGGTAATAAGTAGACTACCATTCCATTAAAATTTGGCAAGCATCAATATAGTTCACCATGTGATGGAATCTTTGATCCATTTATTTTGAAGATTTTTATAAGGTGCAGCACTTGAAATAATGGATATTTTTAAATATGATATGAAATGAGGTTATTTAAGTAAACAGTATGGGGGCAAAGTAATAGATGTGGAATGAATGACACTATATTCAATAACATAATGTCAATGATGTAGCTATTTGTAGTTATGCATAGATATTCATTGCGGTTTAAAAGTTGAAATCTTGTCCATGGTAGATATTGAAGATTTATTCACAGTATATACTGACTTCAGTACAAGGGATTTAGTGTTTGAAGAGTCATTAATAGACAATCTTTTATATAGAGAGAAAATAATCACATGTTACAGTAATAGGACTGATATGCAAATAATGAAAAAAGTCCTTTGTCTTTTTTCCTTACTATATCTTTTTCATTTTTTTATGTTATCATTCCTATGTATACTTCATCTTCTTATGTTATCATTACTATGTATATATGAATTTTGTTATTGGCTTGACTTTGTCCAGTACCAACACACATTTGAAGCTCTCTATCACATCAAATGTCTATATACAGTACTGTACTTAAGCATGTTGGCTTTTTTGCAAAGATTTAAACTGTTGAGTAGATACTTATTATTTATTATTTGATCTCAATTTTCTCTATGTACGTTTACTGATTGTTATCATTTTGAGGTTTGTTTGGGCTATACCTGTGGTAATTGGTATGCTAAATTCTGTTGAGCTTTTTGGGATTTTTACCAAAGTGCTTAAGGTATTTCGTTCAGTTCAGTAACTCAGTAATTTAGCTTATAATGTAATATGTTGCCATTCTGCAGTTAGTTATTCAGTAAGAGAAATAATTCTTAGGAGTGTAGAAAACATTATGACTAATTTAAAAATACACCTTTAACTAAACAGGTTGGACTAGACAGATGCTTGTAGAATGGATTCGTAGAACTAATTAAGCTTGGGGTAAACAAGCAAAATATTACAGAAATGCCCTATATAACTGATCGATATAAGTAACTCAAGGTAACATACGAGCATCATCACTATATCTATCTATATCTATATCTATATCAATATCTATCTATCTATCTAATATATATATATATATATATATATATATATATATATATATATATATATATATATATATATATATATATATATATATATATATATATATATACACATATACATATATACATATATACATGTACATTACATATATACATATATACATATATATACATATATATATACATATATACATATATAGATATATATATATATATATATATATATATACATATATACATATATACATATATGCATATATATATATATATATATATATATATATATATATATATATATATATATATATATATATATATACATATATATACATATATATATATATATATATATATATATATATATATATATATATATATATATATATATATATTTATATATATATATATATATATATATATATATATATATATATATATAATATATATATATTGTATATATATATATATGTATATATATATATATGTATATATATATATGTATATATATATATATGTATATATATGTGTATATGTATATATATATATATATATATATATATATATATATATATATATATATATATATATGCATATGTATAGATTTATAGTTTATATATATAATATATGTATATATATATATTATGTGTGTGTAAATAAGCTAAACTTAGTTAAATGACTTCCAAATTTAGTTGCAACTAAATTCTGGTTCATCACCTTTATTTTATATAGGTATGAATAATTGGTATGCATTTAGACTTTGAGTTGATTATATTTTCCCCACCAAAATTAAAGAGATGCTTGTACTTGACAGAAAAATTAGCAAAATGAACTTTGACAGTAATGATAAAGCCACAGATATTGGTGCTGTTGTAATTGTGAAAATATCTTAAGAGTTAATATTCATTATTTATTAATAATACTCTGGAGGTGAGGTCTATAGAGTAATTGGCTTTTACTTTTATTACCACTGTAGACATCATAATATTTTCTTTTGTAAACCAAAAAACAACTATTACAGTATGTATAGGGTATAAAAGTATATATAAAACAGTAGGGAAATGACATATGATTGAGCATTGTAGATTTTTTACAATATGTGGATGTTCAGTACTTAATCACATATTTTTTATTGCCATGTTTGATAAATCAAACAGACAGTTATTTATTTTGCTTAGACTTGTGTGTAGAGCATTTTTTATGTATGGTGTGCTGTCCCTGCACATTTTTTAGGCTTGTCTTTTTCTTGTGTGTTTAAGTGTGTTCACATTTGTTTCACATATATTATCTAACTAGTGCTATTTATGGTACTGTAAGTTATCTTTGGATGTTCACTACATTATCAGCTTTATCGTTTAAGTCTCTTCAGTTTTTTTGTTTATTTAGATTTGCAAGGAGCACCAGGAAAATATATTGTTGATACCAGTGAATTTTTTTTTTTTTTTTTTTTATGAAATATCTGCTGACTGGATATTTAATATATAATCAATTTCATGTGAGCTTAATTATGCCTTTTGGCAGTGGATTTGACTCAGTAGTGAAAAAGCACTGGTTTGATAAAGTTTTTGTTGCATTGTGCACCCATTTCATGTGATATTTACTATAGACATAAAGTTA